>MUZC01000635.1:660185-687849 GCA_002072015.1 Radix auricularia | reverse complement strand
TATATTAGGGCTGCTGATATTACCGATTAATTTCTAGATTAATCGATAAAATAGAGATTAAAACTAAATACTTTTTTTTGGTCTCATTAATAAATAATTAATTATTAATAATTAATAATATTTTGTTGTTTTTTTTAACGTATAAACTTCTCCATTATAAATGTGGGGTATAAGTGTACGAACTTTAAATAGCCTGTTTTATAAGGACAGTGAGATATAAAACCGTGGTTTTAAATTGTATTGAACTAGTTTTTTTTTAATACATCGAAAAAAATATTTAAAAAAATAAATTAAAATAAATACTTATGGGCTTTTTTAAAATGCCTTAAAATGGGCACACAGTGTGAAGGAAAACAAAAGGGTGAAAAAAATGTGATTAATCATTACTTTTGAACAACTTGAGATAAAAAGATTATCTTTATGTTTTTGAAAATTATCTAACAATTACTATATAGATCTAGCTGCATTACTTTTATATTTTAAAATTAATTTGAAATTTCCATCCAAGTGCCTAAACTTTAATACGTTATTTAACTTATTTTTCTTGCTAACTATGTTTCAAAAAAACTCAATTAAAAAAAAAAAAATCAATTGCCTGTTTTATTACTTCCCTGGAAATTTTTAGTTTAATGACGTCATACATTCTTATTTTTAACTTTAACAAAATTATCGATTAATTAATCGGTAATTTTTCAAAAGTTAGCGATTAAATTTAATTTAATCGATAACAGTCCTAATATATATATATATTTATACAAGTTTGTCCATGGAACATATTTTTCTGTCCCATCCCATCACACCCAATGGCAATTTATGCCTGTCCCATCCCATCATATCCCATGGGATTACTATTATAATATTAATATTAGAGCTGCGGAAATTACAGATTACTTTCTCGATTAATCGGTAAATTTTTTATTGATTAAAATAATTTTAATCGATAAAATAACGATTAAAATTCAAGAAAATGTTTTTAAAAAGTATTTTCAATTTATGAATGAATAATAAGTTATTAAAAATTAATAATAGTTTTATTTAAGAACAAACTTCTCCATTTAAAGTAAAGATTTCAAGTGTGTAAACTTTAAAATAACCTGTTTTATAAGGACAATGATATTTTTAAAAAACATTCTTTTTAATTAATTAAAAATAACAAAATTTAAATTTATTGAAATATAATGAACTTGTATTTAAATGCATTTCCTAACAATATTATATTTTTAAAATTAAATTAAAAACCGATACTTAAGTTATGGACACTTTTAAAAAAAAGCTCTAAAAAGGCACACTATCTTTTTAAGATCTTAGGAAAAAAATCCTAACTTTTGAACCACTTGGGATAGAAATATAATCTTTATGTTTTTGTTAATCATCAAACAATTTCTATATTGTAAAATTAATTTGAAATTTTCATCAAAGTGCCTAAACTTAAATACGTTATTTCACTTATCTTTATTGCTATGTTTTAAAAATAACTCAAATAAAAAAAAATCAATTGCCTGTTTTTATTACTTGCAATTTCCAGTTCAATGACCTGATATATCTTTATTTTTAGCTTAAACAAAATTATTGATTAATTAATCGGTAATTGTTAAATCAAAATTTAATTTAATCGATAACAGCCCTAATTAATATAGAATACATTTAAAATAAAAGTTTATCATTTTTGAAAGTTTAGGTTTAGTGTCTACTAAATATGACTAAATATACAAAAAAAAAATGCAGAATGGCAAAATGTATTAACTTTATGACAATTCAGTATCATTCTGACACTCTCATTTTGTTATTTTAAATACATGGGAAATACAAATATGTGTTGTCCCATCCCATCCCATCCCATGGGACGATTCCCATGGGAATCCCTGTATATATATATATATATATATATATATATATACGTATATAAAAGAGACAAATTACACTTTCATCTGGCAAGGCAGACCTACAAACGAAATAAAACAACATGGTGTTGGTTTTGCAGTTGAGAACACCTCCCTACCGTCCATTGAAGTCACATCATTAGACAGGGAGAGGCTTATCACTGTATGATTCAGAACAATTTCGTGCCCAGCTAACAGTCTTAGTTCTTATGATGCCCAAACTCTCCGTTCAACCTAAGGAAGAGAAGGACCAATTCTATGGAAATTTATACCAGTCAATATCCACCATCAACGAAGATGAGGCAATTTATCTATTGGGAGGTTTCAATGCAGGAGTGGGGAACGACCACGAAGCCTGGCCAACATACCTAGGTCTTTTTGGAACGGAAAGATAAATGATAATGGACAGAGGCTGCTTCAATTGTGCTGTTCACGAGGCTTGTGTGTGAAAAAAATATTATTTAAATTCAAAGATATATATAAAGTATTTTGGAGACATTTTCGATCGTGCCAAGGGCATGAGCTTATCATCACCTCATCATCACCAGGGTACACAATTGTCTAACGTTATATTTACCCGAAGCTATCACATTGCAACTAAGACACGGATCACTCCGTTGTGGCTAGAAGGTTACGAATAATCAGGAAAAACTTGTACCATAATGAGAAAAAGGGAAGTCCACGCATCAAAACCATCCGCATAAAATCCCTATGAAAATATAGATGTTAACAGACGAAATTTGTGAAGATGTTTCAGAGACATCCTCATAAGTCACCATTGACTCTCAATACACTCATCTCAGAGACACGATCTATACATCTGCATACAAATAATTTAAAATTTGTTTTTTTTTAAAAAATCAAACAAAAAAGACTAGCTGGTTTGATGCACATCGGGACGAGATGAAACTTTCGAAGGAATCTGAAAGGAATAATCTTACGGCCTTTAAAACAATTAAGTTGTACTTCAATATTACAATATCTACTGGCTAATCTCTGATCTCGCATACATTAAGCTGTAGAAATGGGAAGTGTTAAGGTCAAGTATGAAAATTTTGAAAAAGCTATGGACCCTTAGACGCCCAATGTTGCTCAAAAGTAAAAATTTAGTGAAATTATATTTAAAAAATAACTGAATCGTAGCTCAATTGGTTGATTGAGAAGAATCTACAACTGAATGGAACAGTTACCATAGCCTCCATCACCTCTATAGATGCCACTACTGATATTTCACTCATTGAAGAACGTGATGTTTTGCCCACACAAGAATTAATGAGCAAGGCAATCGACTACCTAGCTTATAAAAAAAGCCACTGAGAATGATGTCATACCTCCAGAAGTTCTAAAGAATTCCAATACAATTCTACTCCAACATATGAAAGAACTTCTGTCCCTCTGCTGGAAATAGGGATACGTCACTCAGAACCAAAATATGCAAATATGAGAACATGTCCAATAAAAATGACTGCAACAACTAGCGTAACATTTCAATCTTTAGTATTGTAGGGAAGGCTTTTTCCCATGTCATACTTAAACGATAAAAACGTTTAGCCTCCCGAGTTTATCTCGAATCTCAGTGTGGTTTTCGGGTTGGTCGGTCTACCATAGACAAGGTGTTTTCCATATGGCAGCTCCATGAAATATGCCTACAGCATGCTAATAAAATTTGTGAATCTTTCGAGAGCCTTTGCTTTAGCCAGTCGAAGCGGCTATTTCAAATGCAATGAAACGATTGCTCTACCCAACACTTTGACCATCATCAGACAGTTCCATTAAAATATGCAGGATAATTCTGCACTGATAACTCAAACAGAATCTGGTTTCCAACAACTCGTATCAAACGTCATCAATGCCTGCAAAGCATTTGGTCTGCAAATCTGATGGAAAAAAAAACATACTTCATGGCCCAAAACACGTTCTGCTCCAACAATCAATATCCAAAAAAAACTTGGAGGTTTAAGACAGCTTCATCTAGTCGAGTCAAAATTTTCAAACTCGCTGTCCTTCGAGTACAAAATAAACAGTAGAAGTTGCTAAGCATATGTTACAATGGCTAAACTAAAAAATAAACAGGTTTTGCAAAATATCAAGCTAAAGAGAATACCAAACTGTCTATCGAAGCTAGGTTATCAGTATATATATGTATTTGTATATATATATATATATATATATATATATATATATATATATATATATATNTATATATAGAGAGAGAGAGAGAGAGAGAGAGAGAGTGAGAGAGATAAATATATAAATATATATGGGGAAAAGTGGGTTCAATGTGTTGTTTGTTTTTTCTTATATATATATGTATATATATATTTATTTATTTATATATTTATATATATATATAGAGAGAGAGATATAGAGATATATAAATATATATATATATATAGAGAGAGAGAGAGAGAGTGAGAGAGAGTTAAATCAAATATAAAGTTTAAATTGTTTATCAGTTGAAATAGTTAATATAAAATACATTTTTGTAGATGGAAAGATTTGACAGCTAAATAAAAAAGCCCACTGTTTTCCTTTACATGTATTTCAATTTTTTATTAGATAGCATGCTACCAGCTACTGATCCCCTGTACACTTGCCCGGAGCCTTTCTTTAGTGATTGTAAGTTGATTTTTGTTGTTTTTTTTATATTTTATTTACAGATGTTAAAAAAAAGTATAAGATAATCTTTTATTAAACCATCACCTGTATACATTTTTCCAATTCAGAAACAATTAAATTTTAAAAAGCTATTATTTAGTTTTATTCTACAAGTCCCGATATTATTAGCCAGAAGAGTAACGAAACACTATACTTTTCATTTGTTACTAATTATCTTATATTTATATCAGAGCTTTTTCTCTAACTATCCAATCCAGCATTAATTTTAAAGCCAGCTTCATCTGTGTCGTATGAAGACTCTATCGTGGGACATTATTATTTAGCCTTCGAAATTATTTTAACACATTTTTAGACTGGTCAATATTATAACTTAATTGAAGGATTGCTTTATTGACATTTTAAAAATTGGCTTTTTTTTTTTTTTTTTGCTATTAACGTCCTTAAATTTAAAACCATCCTCTCATTCAGCTTAACAGGGATGTCGAAACTTTTGCGTGGTGGGCCATATTCCTTTAAGTAAAAAAAAAAAAAAATCCTTGAAGTAAAAACATTCGCGGGCCGGATTAAAATAATACATTCGTGCCGGTACTGATTTTTAAGTTGTTAGATTAATCGGCAAAATGTTTAATCGATTAATTTGGATTAATTTTGATTACGCATATATAGATCCAGTTAAGTCGTGATTAATTGTTTCGCGAAATCGGTTCAGATACGAAAATTCCATCGCTCACAAATTGTTTGACTTAACACTGTAAATTCGATATTATATGGGAGAAATAAGGTAGGCTAAACTTTTTGTTCACATATGCACGTCTATATTAATAATAATAATACGAGGGAATAATATGTAAATAACAAAAAGTATAACTTATTAATAAATTTGAAAAAATATAAATATTTCCTTAAATTTAATTGATCAAATTAATTCTAATTAAGTAGTTAACTCTAATTAATTTTCGCAACACTTAATATTTTAAAAAGTGACAAATGTTGAGAAGTTCTTTTAGCAACATTTTTAATGTGAAGGTTCAAATTGACTATTGAATGCAGTATATAGTTGAGATCAGGCTCAATGTCACTTGTTTTTATACGTCAACTATTACGCATGTGATAGTCTCTCTTCCTCACAAGACTGTTTTTTTTAATTCATCACTAAAAATGTCTGTACTCACCAGTCATGGCAGGGACATTATCAGTAATAAATACAGTGTTTCTTTTTACTGGTAATTTAACATTATTAATAACAGAGCAAAAGGAAGCAACTGAAAATCCTACATGTGGAAGAAAATCAGCAGTCACGAGCCTGCGCTCTTCATGGGGCTTCCCGGAAAACCCCATCAGCTCTCTGGCCCCCTAGGGAACGTAAAAGCTGAAAATCTACCCCACCCACCGCCCGGAGCGGGCACCTTGGCGTCCAGGACACAAGGTCGAAAACGCATCCCACTAATTTGACATCCCAAGGGAGGGGTGGAATTTTGCCTACAGAAACAACTAAATTTGTTGGTCTTGTTTCGTCTTCAAGACTGAAAGTCTAGTGATTAGTAAACAATAAAATGTTATCGATTTTTGACATCCTTTGAGGAATTCAAAACAGTATTTTAAAAATTAACTTTTACAAAAATAAATATAGTGTCGTTACAGAACATATACGTCCATCAATTAGTTATTTAATATACGACTGCGGGCCAGTTAAAATTGCTTCACGGTCCGGTTTCGGCCCGCGGGCCGGACATTGGACACCCCTGGCTTAAACAATTTTCAAAACACTGCGCATAAGAATTGGTTACTTTGTCTTTTCTTGATTAATGAGTAAATCACACTTACACATTATTTTCATTAAAAAGATAGAAAAAGTAATGTGAAAATATAACTTAAAGTTTAATTCAGTGTGTATACATATATATACTTGAGTGTGTGTGTGTATGTGTGAGTGTATGTGTGCGTGTGTGTATGTGCATAAAACAAAATTTTGAAACTTTGGCATCGTTTTTTTTTTTTTTTTTTTTTTTTTTTTTTGCAAGATACACCATGCTATAGACAACAAAACATAATATTATGGATCAAACATATTAAAAATATAAAACTTTTAATGCATGCAAATAATTAAAAAGATACGTCCAATGATCTACCAATAAGAATCAGATTTTACTATGAGATACTTTTTCAAGGCAATTGTGTCATGTGCTAAAATATAACATATAGCGAAAATATTATTTGTATCTTCGCTTTAACAATCTTTTTATCAGTAACAGACCTAATACTAATGCATAAATATAATTCAATACTTAGATTAAGGAATTAACAAAATTAATAAACTTAATATTCACAAATTTATAACAATAACGGTCTCATTCAAACATCATTATGATTCGCTTTCTCATTTCAATGAATAGAACTAAAACTAAAAAAATAAGGATTTTTATATTTAGATATGAAAAATACGTAAAACACCAAAACCTTTTAGCAAATTTTCATTTAACGAGTCTCGAACCGATGAACCATTTAACGAATACAATAAATCATTTTTGTGATTCATAATGAAGTCTTGCTTTATTAGAAAGTCGATATTAGATTTCGTATGAATTTAGCTTCTTTTTCATTTATCTCATCTAAGTAAAATTTGAGTTCATTATCCATAGATTTACGAAGCCAAGTGATCTCCTCTTTAAATTTTACTTAATTTCGCAAGTATGTTAAAATACCACATTGAAAAATTTCTGAAACATATATTTATTTTTTTAAGATCCGACCCGCAGAATAGCTCGATAGTTAGCTTGCTTCAAAGATAAAAAAACAAATCGAGAGTTAGTGTGTTTTAGATAAGCAAACTATTTCTAGAAGGGGTGGGGACAATACGATAACAGTTTTAATTTAATAACACAAAAACACGCTTCTTCTTCTTTTCTTACTTCCTTTCCGTTTATATGGTGTGTCTCAGTGGTGTGGCTATACACACTATTAAACATACATCAACCACGTCTTGGTTACTTCCTCTCTCTCTATATATATATATATATAATTTTTTCAACTTGTAGGAAATTGCCCAATAATGATTGTGAAATGCATTAATATGCGTTTCTTTTCCGTCAAGTTAATGTAAAGCTTATATTTCTTTTCTCACAGATATGCTAAACTTTTCAACAATTCTTTGTCATTAAATTATACCAAAAGGTCATGTTTCAAGAACAGAATAAACGTTTCCACTTTAAGACTTCATTTAAAGTAAAGCTGCATTAAAATGGATAGCGTTCCCATAACTTTTTAAGTTGGTGACCCTACATAAAGCCCCCTGGTACCCACATTATGCATGGCGACCCATAGGATGTTAAACCATGAGCTCTTTGCAGAAACATTAATAAAATCAAGGACATGTATATGATAATTAGCTGCATAAATAGATTATATTGAGATTTTAATAATTTCTGCGAATTAGTAACAATAAATTAAAAATATATTTTTTTAAAATAAATAAATACAACTTTTATAACTTAACTTTTCCTTTGTAACAAACTCCAGCAATTAACTATACATTACCAATTGTTTATGGAGTGACATTAATTAAAACTAATGTTTGATTTTAATTTTTAAAGTCATTTGCCATTTTCTGTAATTATATAGATATAAGTTAAATGTATACTATACATCACTGTTCTTTTTTATTTATAACAAAACTTCACTAACAAATCAGCAACGAGTGAAAAGTGTTACTATGTTGGTGGGCAAAGCGACGATGAAAAGAAAACTGAATTAGAAGCCAGGCAGATTTGCAAGTCGATGTCGTCACCTAAGCCAGTTAACTTAGCTAGCATAAATAGCCAGGCTGAACAAGGTGAGCACAATTACAAAATTTTAGTTCTTTGAAATACAAGGTGGGCCAATAAAAGTAAGAACATCTCGTAGTATATGAGTTATTTCAAAATATAATTTTATTAATTATAATTCTCCGTAGAATTTGTTTTGGGGAAAATATTCAGCCATCGTGTGTAAAATTAGTAAACAAGTAAACTATTTAAGTTAGCAATGGCATAGTTAAAATAAATGTGATGACCTTAAATTCAATTGTTCCAGATGTTCTCATGTGTATCGCCCTCCCCCCTTCCCTGTAAGTTTTACACGTAAAATGTTTAATCCGTTCGAAGTCCCACAGAAAAAAAAAGCTAAAAATACTTGAAAATATTAGATCTACGGAAACTATAGAAAAAGAAAATATGTTCCTTCAATACTAAAACGTACTTAATATAAATCAAGTAAATCAATTATTACAAAAAAAATATAATTTAAAAAAAAAGTATGTTGTGAAGTGAAGGAGAAGGTTGTAGTAGAGGAAAACGGATGGCAGAAAACATTACGGCATTGTGTACCAAAATTTAACTTTATGAAATTAATACGTTTTTTACAAACTGTGCATGAATTAGGGTTACCGTTTATATATATATATTTTTTTTGTGCAAAAACCCATCTGTGTGCCGACTATACATTTATCTAACTTTACTTCATAATTTTTGTTCATAGAAAGTTTTTACTGTAGAGATTTCAAATACTTACAATTATGATAAAAACCAGCTTATTAACTTTTTGTAATGACACGTTTGAAATCAGTTAGTGTACCGATGACGTCAGCTTTACCGCTAGCTTAAGCTTGGATACCGCCCGCCACTGGTGCACACACAACCACACAGTCGTTCCATTCTCACTTTATTCTATGCATTTGAGTGCACAGTTTCTCTACACACAAACCTATGTTTGACTACACTTAATAGAGGATCCCGGTATAATGAGATGATAAATACTATATGTAGGAGAACACAGTCTGCATACACTGAAACCTATATGTGATTACACTTCATGAGATTGTTATTAAAGTATTGATTAGAAAATTATAGAAATACGTAACATTTTATGTTGTTCTTAATGAATTTTTTTTTTAAAAAACGTATGCCCTTTTAAACTCTAAATATGAATTCAAAATGGTAATATTTAGATCTATACTCTGTATATTTTTCAGCTATTCATACTTTTAATAATTTGAAGTGACACATTTGAATACCTATATTATTGCTCTCTACATACAAACGAATACAGAGTCAGATAAACATGAAAATGTGTGGCTGGAAAACTGACATTAGTGTCTCTCCGCGATTCCATTTTGTTTTTATGCACACATAAGACATCCTCGTGATTTTATAATTGTATTTTATAGTTCTAAAGTCGGCTTAAATGCCAAAAATAAATAAATGTATTATAATGTTTGATTAATTTTAATTTAAAGAAAAGCAAGCACATACATTTTGTTTAGCGCTTTCTAATTTTAACGTGTTCCTTCCATTTCCCATGCCTTTCTTCCATCAACATCTAGTCTATATTGTCATTAAAAAAAAAGATAAAAACGAAATATTTTATTTCATAGTCGCTAAGCAAGTTTTGCTCCAGAGAAGTTAGTTTACATTTGACACAGTTTCTGAAACGAGCCAGGCAAAATGTATGTGAACGGCGCGTTAGCTTTTGTGGTGCCTTTTAATACAGTCTTGCAGGGCCACCGCCAGGTGGTGAAACCACGGATTTTTTTGAGGGGCCCCAACGGCAGGGGGGGCCTATCAGGCACTCTTGTTTTGTTATTTAATAATGATGTTGTCTGCGTAGATATATGTTCGGACGATTATTCAAGTGACAAGTAACAAAAAAGTTTTAAAATTTAGCCTACAATGACGATAAGGGTTGCCGACAAGGATTAATCCAGGAATTTATTCAGGGGCTCCAACGGGAGAGGGGCCCCGTCAGCCACGCTTGAATTTTTTTTAATGCTGAAGCTGTGTACGTAGAAATATGTTTGGACAATTATTCAAGTTGCATGTAACAAAAAAGTTTTTAAATTTAACTTATAATGAAAATTGACGGAAAAACTTTCTGCACACAAATGGTTCTCTAAAGGTGTTAATCAGAATTTTGTGTTTTACCTCACAGTTTTTTTTTTTAGAAATAATATTTTTTATTCATCATATACGTCATATCTATGTTTTCCGGTGTCTCTCTCACTTATTTGAGTAAATATTTGATTTTTTTCTTCACTTTTATGAACCGGTAAGCTGTGACTGTCTTATTCTAAACCTAAGATAATACTGAAGTATAGTTGATAGTTTTATAGATATGCAATTTCTTTGCAGCAGTCCTGTTATTTTTTTTTTTACAGCTTTCATATTTACTGACTATAAATGTCTTCAAATAATTTTAAAAAAAACTCTTAATAATAAATGAACAATTTAACTGTTATGTCAATGCAATGCCTATTAACCCTTTGAGCCCTGCCCCCCTGCGCCTAATTTTGCCCTATGCCTAGGTTCCTGAGCATTTTATACCTATTTCATTTGTCATGTTTGATTGGCGACTGAGGAAAAACCGAGTAAGATAACGACATGAAATTAAATATGCAAGTAAAAGAACAGGTCTACCTGAACTCTAGCACCAAAATTCAACTTTAGTATGCCATTATATCAAGCAGGGGATCCCTCTCTTTATACACAAGTAACGTTTACACTTGGGACACGCCCCTTTCGATCAGATGATCCCCTCGACACACCTTCAAAATCGGTCTCATTATTTTATCACTATCTGAATCCTCCAAATCATTATCACAATGTAATTCTGACAAATCTTTTAAATAAAAAAATAATAATAATTTTTTTGTTGAGAACAAGGAAGAACGTTGACGTTTTGTCCCAGATGGACCAGATTGAGGCTCGTCATGATCCATGAAAAAAAAATTCTCACAAATTCAATGTGAATATTGTAAACACACGTTCAACAAGGGCGCAGACATCTGGGATAAACTCCTACCCAAACAAAACATCTGATTGGCTGTTACAGGCAAAACTAAACCAATCCACGTAATTGTACCATCGCCAAACCGGTATACCGGTGGCGAGGTTTATGAAGCGATTTCTGCTACCACCGGTATACCGGTGGCGGGGGCTCAAAGGGTTAAAGTAAGTTTAGTGTAAATTGTATAAAATATATATGTAATATATAAAATTTATGCATAGCTATTAGCGAAATAAAGGTTGCAAAAGTTTATAGCTTTATGCATTCAATTTAAATTCAACAAAAATTACTTACAATTAGACATATACGTATTGATTTCACATTTTAATTTAAATTATTTTTAGTTCAAATCCAATAAACATGTTGTTTTCTTTTCTTTTTTTTTTAAATTTGGCGTTAGAGAAATTATTTTTTCAACTTTTTAAAATTATTTTTAACAACACGACCTTTTTTTAATTAAATATTTTTGTAAAGAGTTAAGTTATTTATAATTTTATCCATAAGAATGTGATTGTCTTCTGAAATTTTGGCGCAATTAGATCTAGACTAGACTAGATCTATATGAAATTAAGTTTTTAAAGTTATTGACAAAAACAGTAAATTTTTTTTAAAATATTGTTATTTATTTTTTAAAGTTAAATATATAGTATATGTAGGAGGGGGGGGGGGGCTTAAAAATTCACCGGAAAAAATGATACCTCGAATTCTGTTCAAAATGAAATTGGTGATTTTAGAAAGCTTAGAGCTAGCCCTTCAAACTGATATATATCTTAGAGTTTTATGACGATATTTTGTGTGTGTGTTTAAGTCCTTACTATGTTGTGTATCAGCGTGCCAAACATATTTGTTATATAATGATATAGTGATAATTACATTGGTAATGATAAGGTATTAAGCAATGTACGAAGTTTTATGTTGTGTAATTATCACTTAACTTTGAGCAGTCTTGGTATAAATGGTATTGTCATTACGATATTATAATCTTAATATTCTAATAACGTTGGGGTGAGTGTTGAGTAAAAGCCGTAATACGAGACGACAAGAACAAGATTCATTTTGTTAGCATCATTCCTTCTCACCGTTGGTCTGAGGTTCATTTCCTCGTGTGGCTGTACAGTCCTAGCATTGAGTGACACATGTTTTGCACATGAATTCTGTAATTCCCAATGTTTTTGCCTTTCTATTAGCTCTTCTCCCTGTAGCCTCCTAAATCCTTTGCTCCTCGGCTACTATGACGCTTTCCTTTAGAACTGTGCGTGACGTAGATCAGTCTTCTGTCTTACACCCCAAGTCGCGTGTGCGTATTCTGGCTGCTTTCATGTCCCTTTTGGATAAAACTTTCAATGGCAGACGTGGGACACCTACCAACCTTTTCCCGATGCAAGCTTTCCATATAGAAGGTCATTGGGAATGCGGCCAGAGCTTATTCTTTTTATATGTACTAGCCATCTCAGGCGTATTTCCCTAAGGATTAAGAACATGATTAGGATATTGGAACGCATCAGAACCTCACTGCTTGCCACTTATACCTGCCATTTAATGCCAAGGATGCGACACGGGCACCTAAAGTGGAAGCTATTAAGTTTGCGCTCATGGGATGTATAAGTGGTCTATGTCTTGCTTTGGTTTGGCAACATACTGATGATGCAGGCTCGATAAACAAACGGTTTGTTTTTTTTCCTTTAGCTTGGTGTTTATCCAGACTAATTTACTTATATTAGTCATTGTGGCAGCTGTTTTGATAATTTTACTATTTATTTCGTCCTCAATGGACAGTGTTTTGGAGACTTTGGATCCCAAGGAGGTGAAGCTGTCCACAACCTCCAAGTTTCATTGTCGACATTGATGGTAGGAGGAGAACTTGTGTCTTGGACTATTATGTTTGTCTTTTTCAAGCGGATGTGCAGGCCAAATTCGTTGAAAGCGTTTCATAAGCTTGACTTGAGTTGTTGCAAACCAGGTTCTTTGCCGCATAATCCGAAAAGAGTAGCTCACTATTTAGGATATTTTGTGGTTTTGTATTTGGCTCGAGTGTTTAAAAGTCCTCCATCAGCTCTTTTGTGTAACCAGATTACATCACAGCTATCCTTGAATTTGTATAGAAGGTAGTACAGAGAAGAAGATTGCTAACGTTGTTGGCACAAGTCCACAACCTTGTTAAGCTCTGCAGCTGACTGGAAAGGCGTCTGACGTAGCTCCATCGAAATGCACTGTACTCTGCATATTTTCATGCATAGAACTTCCGGGTGATATTAAATAGTTCTGTGGGACAGCCGATTTCTTAAAGAATTTTGAATAGCGCGTTGCTACTGACTAAATCAAAGGATTTCTTAAGGTCCACAAAGGTATTGTATAGTGGCATCTACTGCTCTTAGCATTTTTCCTGGAGCCGTCGTATGGAGAACACCATGTCTATAGTTGACCGACCAGCCGGAAACCACACTGAGATTCTGGATAAACTTGGGAGGCTAAACTCTGTAAACGCGTTATTATGACATGGGCAAATGCCCGTCTCTTACAATATTAAGGAGTGAGATGCCGTGATAGTTAATGCAGTCACTCCGATCGCCATTGTTCTTATAAAATGTCACTATTTTTGCATGCGTTAGTCCTAGGGAATGTAGCCATATTCCCAGCAGCGGTTCAGAAGCTCGTGCAAAAATGGTTGTAAAGCTGTTTTGCCACTCTTTAGAGCTTCTGGTGGTATGCCTACATTTCCAGGGGTTTTTCCACAAGCTAAGCAGTCAATTGCTTTTCTCATGACTTCCTGTGTGGGCACGACTTCAAGTTACACGGCGGCATATCGGGGTTGTCAGCTAGAGCGTTGCTCGAGACTGTGGTAACTGTTGCATACAGATTGAGGCAATGCTCAACCCACCTTTTTAGGTGAGCTGTTTTGTCTTTTACACTTTCTTGCACTTTAGGGGCCAACTTCGGAAACCAATGCGCCGGTTGCTTTTTTATATTTTCGTACATGGCCTTAGCATTCCCCATGTCTGCAGCTGACTGTATGTTGTAGCATAGTTTAAACCAGTAGGTATTGTCACTTTGACGTGCGCCTTTTTAGGCATGTTACTTGGCAGCTTTTAAGGAAGGGGCCTCTTGGGTGTAGGCTTTTTCTTTTAAGTCTTATGAGCCTTCCTGTTGGCTTCAGTGACAAGCTATTTCACCTCCCAATGTGTATCAAACCAGTACGTGTTTTTGTCATATTTTTTAACAGGGGGGGTACACGTACCTGCAATTCAGGGGCCCCTAAATTTCTAGCGGCGGCCCTGAGTCACAGAATGCGAGTTTTTTGTAGCTTTGAACTGAACATTCTTTGAAAAAAAATATTATTTCTCTTATTTTGAATAATTCGTATCTTGAGAACAACTTAGGATATCAACTTAGTTTGTTATAGCATTACTATGACAAAAGAAAAAGAAACTATGTATGGTCATTCTTAAACATCTGAGAAATATCTCTCACATTTCTCATATGTTTTCTTGTTATCGTGCAAACTGTAATCTAATTATGATATCTTGTGTTTATTTAAATATAAAATATAATATTATTTATTTTGGTTGACTGCAATTGTTGCGTTTTTTAAAATTTTAAATTTAAAAATTATTTTGTAATTATATTTAGTCATCAGTGTACAGTGGTAACTAGATATATGAATGCTTCAAGATACGAAAAATCAAAGATACTTATAAGGCAACTCAAAGATTTTTATGTTCCAAGATATGAAAAAACTCCTAAATACACATATGCGCATCTGACATCATTGGGAATCCCGTGACTTTATTCGATACCCCACGAATAGTTCTTGAGTAGTTCAATGACATTAGACTGACCAATTTTAGAAACATTGTAAAATCTAGTAAAAAAAATACTTCATAATATCTACATTTGCTAGGAGTCATTTAGTAGGGAAATATTAAAAAAATTATTGTTTTATTTTAAAAACAAGACAAGACGATATTGCTAGAAGTGAAAAAGGGAAACAATAAGTGAAACAGAACATTATGAAGCGCAAAACAAAAGGTTTTTGAAAGAATTTTTTTTTTTGACATACGTTTAAGTGTTTGTTACGTTTATTTAATATACGATTGTAAAGAAATGTAACTTTTTATTTAGCATTAATTAATGCACAGTTTGTACATAACGTTTTATTTTCTAAAGTTAAAAGATTCGTACGTAATGTTTTTTCATCCACCTGTTCTCCTTCCTTCCCACCTTCTCAGACACTTCGCTACATCGTCTCACTCAAAGGGTACATTTGTGTATATAATTTAATATCACTCATGGTATTATCTTTTCGCTGTTTTCCTATAATTTTTTTGAATGATAATGTGTACTTTCAATTTTTAAAGAATCCTACTTAGTTTGTATTAGTGTTTTCAATGATATTTTAGGTTCTAGTTTTGTAACTGTGTGGCTTGGAACGGAAGAAAAATGTGCATGTAAAACTTGGGTTCGAGATACGAAAAATCCAAGATATGAAAGCAACACTGAAACGAATTGATTTCGTAACTTGATGTACCACTTTAATTGGAACTTTGGAAAATATGTTGTAAAAATTAATGTCATCGTTTTATTCATAGAGTCCACTAACTGTTAGTGTTTTTAAAGCACAGATTTGCATAAGATAATTTCTTGTAGATTTAGCCGTTTTTCTGGTGTGGGAAATTATTCATTTTTGTCACAGTGTTTGTTCTTTAATTTCAAAACTTTCTTTAAAAAAATAATATTTTTCAATGTATTATAGTAACAGGATATTTTTTATAATATTAATTGTTAAGAGTATTAGTCTAAATTGAATTTTATTTTTAAACTTGTTATATACTGTATATTGTTAAATTGTGCATTAAGTTTGTCTACTTCCAGGATAAACTATTATTTTTTTGCAAAATATATATATATCTATTCATTTCAATGCATAATGTTAATGGATGTTTTGCAATTTAAAATTATCTTCTATAGATTTAGTTAATATCATCATGGAAAACATTACCAGTGACATCTGGATAGGAATAAATAACAGGCGGGGGATTAATTTATGGGAGGACAACTCCAATGTCTCTTTTACAAACTGGTTGATTACACATATATTTACAGACAGTTCTTCATACATAAAGGTATTTTGGAAATTTTAAATTGTGTAATGTCTGTCAATGTGTTCTTTGTCACTAATTAAATGAAAAGTATGGATACGTGTTTGATGCAAATTCAATAAATGTCAATGTAGGGATCAAACGACTGTCGTATAAGGAGTATAATAAAATTACTATAATGATATATTTTTTATGGAAAAATTGTGTTTAAAGATATTTAATAAAAAAGAAAAAGTCACATTTTTGAAAATTCTATATTTTTCAACTACGTGAATCGTAAATAATGTTTCTTTTGTTTTCATTGTGTGGGTGTGTGTGTGTGCGTGTGTGCGTGTGTGCGTGTGTGAGTGTGTGTGTGTGTGTGTGTGTGTGTGTGTGCGTGTGTAACTAAAATACAGTTTTAAGTTAATTTATTTTAAAAATTAGATCACATGGGATAGTTAATTTCATTTTTCTATCAATTTCCTGTAACTTATTGTGTTACTTACTCTATTCCAATGAAGGTGCACATTTGTTAAATTTTTACCCCAAATGAACGGTAATTTGATCGGTACTTTATTGTACTACTTCCTAAATTTTAAAAGAGATTGAATGAATGGCGCAATAATGCATTCAGCTCAATATAAATAAATTCCTATTTTCAATTGTTTATATTTTTTCCACAAAACAAATTTTTATGCATTATCTCTCAAAAACCCACATATTTCATAATGTTAATGGAAGTAAAACGTGTATATTTTTTTTATAATGGTATATTTATAAATTCATTTTAAATAAGATTATATGATTAATTTATTTATTTAATTACTATCTTACCCTCAATTTAGCAAATAAGATGTGTTAAAATTAAACGCTACCCTGATAGAATTGTTGACCAAGGTAAATGGACGATTGCTCTATGTAACGAAACAAATTCTTATTTATGCCAAACTCTAAAAGGTATTTATCAAATAATAATCCATCAAGTATATCTATCTATCTATCTATCTATATATCTATCTATCTATCTATCTATCTATCTATCTATCTATCTATCTATCTATCTATCTATCTATCTATCTATCTAATCTATCTATCTATCTATCTATCTATCTATCTATCTATCTATCTATCTATCTATCTATCTATCTATTTATCTATCTATCTATTTATATATCTATCTATCTATCTTGCTGCGGTAAATTAGGATTTTAGTTATTGAAAAATAAGACTTTTTTATATAGATAATTATGAGAAAAAAACTATATTTAGTCAATCGTCCTCATCGTGAGAAAGGATAAAATATATTTTGCCTCTTACCATCGCGGGAGTGTACTCAACAACTTCCCAAAGTTTAAACTTATATCTACACGAAAGCTATGAGAATTAGTGTTAATTTATTTTTATATAGCCCATTTTAGGGGGAAAAATGAGTGAACATTTTAAAAATTTATATATTTACTTTCCTTATTACCATCGCTGGGTGTAACTAAACGACTATAGAAGGCTTTATACTTTTACCTACACAGGAAATGGGAGAAGCAATAATTTTCAGTTTTTAAAAGCTCATTTGATAGAAAATCTACAGTGTTGCATCCGGCATGTGGAAAGTGATAATTTAAATATATATTCACCTGTTAACATCGAAGGAGTGTACTCAATAACTTTCCTAAGTTTAAAGTTCTACACACTCGGCACAAAAGACAAATGGTGATTTTCAATTTTTACAGATAAAGAGAAATAATGTTTGGCCCCCAGCCCCACATAATTTGGAATATTAAATTTCCTTTTAGTCGTGAGAGGGTAGTCAAAGACTTCCCATATTTTCATGCTCCTACCTACACGGGAAGTGGAGAATTAGTGATTATTGAAGAAGTGTGTGCATTTAAATCTATATTTGGACAACAGGCCCCGAGTAAGGTATGTTTTAAATATATATTATTCAGCAGCATTTGCCTTGGTTGAAATGAAACAGAAGTATGATTTTGTATTTTTCCTGTTTATCTATTTCTTATTGATGCTTCTCTAAAAAACAATATTTAGCCAAAGTTGACGAAAAAACCTTTGGTTCACGAACACATGAATTGCTGATATGGGACAAATCTGGAAGTGTATTTACTGTTCACAATGAGTCGATGTCGTGGCAAGAGGCTCGACTTTTCTGCAAACAATCTAAAGGAAACCTGGCTTGGATATTAAACACTTTTGAACTGTCAAAGATTAATCTAGTGATTCATGAGATGGAGATTAAGACACGTGTCTGGATTGGGATGAATTTTGATAAGGTCAAAAATATCAGTACATACTGACGTAAATTATTTGCTGTAGAAAAAACAATATATTTTTTAAATCATAAAGTAGAAAATTTATATGTCTGTAATTTAGTATAATATTAAATTGATTTGAATACATGGTACATTGATTTACAGCAATAATTATTGTTAAAACAATTAATTAATAATTGACAATTCATTACATTATTTCTGTGAATTTATCAAATTAAAATTTAAAAATTAATACAAACATTTATTCACACGCACACACACATTAATTGTATATATATATATATATATATATATATATATATNAAAATTTCAAGGCAAGTAATAAAAACAGGCAATTGACTTTTTTTTTATATTGAATTGAGCTATTATTATGACTTAGGAATAAAAATAAGTTAAATCACGTATTTATGTTTAGGCACTTGGATGACAATTTCAAATTAATTTTAAATTATAAAAGTAATACAGCTGTATAGAAATTTGTTGATGATTAACAAATCATACAAATCATCTTTTTATTCCAAGTTATTCAAAAGTTATGATTTTTTTATGACCTCATAACTATTTTTTTCACTATGTTGTTTTCCTTCAAATTGTGTGCCCTTTGAAGGTCATTTTTGTTTTAAAAATGCCAATTACTTAAGTATTTAATTTAATTTAATTTTAAAAAATAATATTGTTTGGAGATATTTTTAAAAAAGTAGTTCAATATAATATCAATGAATTTAAATGTTTGTTATTGTTAATTAATTAAAAGCAATGCTATCACTGTCCATATAAAACATGCTATTTTAAAGTGAACATTTTCGATTCATTCTTTTTAAATGAAGAAATTTGTACGTAAAAAAAAAAGTATTATTAATTATTAATTAAAAATGGAATTTTTTTTTTTTCATTTTCTTTAATTTTAATAGCTATTTTATCGATTAAAATAATTTTAATCATTAAAAACTTTTACCGATTAATCGAGAAATTAATCGATAATTTCCGCAGCCCTAATATATATATATATATATATACATAATTCTTTTTTCTTAATATTAATGTAATTGCGAAAAAATTAGATAAATAGGATTGGTTTTAACAAGTATTATTATTTATAACTAATACAGAAAAAAGCACAATATGTCTGGGTAGATGATATTCCAGTAAACACTACATTCTGGTCTAATGAAAGTCTCAGTAGTTTTGGCGCTGAAAGATGTGTAAGCTTAAAAGATAACAAATGGTTCCTAGACGATTGCTCTCAAAACATTCCATTTGTGTGTAGAATCGAATCAAGTGAAATCTCCGGTTAGTAAGCTTTTCAATTTAGCTCAGCCACTCTGCTATTTAAACAAGTAATAAAAGCAAGTAATAAAAAAACATTGGGGCGTTACTATTGCACGTTTTTAAATTTCAATCAGATAAAATATCTCTTAATGATTTATTGTAATACTATTAAAATCATATTTTGTATTAGTATTATTGCTATATAATTATCAGGCTAAGTAGCTTTGTATTGAATGCATGCTAAATTATAACAATATTTTATAAACACCTTAATTTTAACTGGAACATCTCGTTTCACATATAGACTATACAAATTTTAATACTTTTAATTAACTTGCAAGAACTATTTCGATTTTTTTTTAAATTTAGATTTTAGTATTGAATAAAAATATGAAATAAATTTGTGGCTAGGTCGGTTGTGCAAAGATAAAGCCTAAATAGAGTCGTATTTTTTTCAGTGAAAAAAAATATATTCATTTTTTCTCAGAAATGAATCAAAGAGACGATTCTAGAAGGGTAGATTGTTCAGAGCAAGACATGCATGGTTTTGGAAATTCGTGTTTCCTCTTTCACCTCCGTGATCAGGTTTCATGGCGTGGTGCTCACAACCATTGCCTCAGTAACGGTATGCACCTGGCCAGCGTTTCCTCGGGCTGGGAAAACAAGTTCTTAGTCAGTGAGCTAACACGAATAAATAGTTTGGATTATTTGGAAAACAACCGGTTTTTGTGGATCGGACTGTACAGGGACGTGGAAGGTATTTGAATTTATTTTGCCTCTCTAAAAAATTGAAAATCCCATATTTTTTTTTAAGCATGCTATTATATAAATACATACACGCATGTACATAAATGTGCATGCATTTGATGTAAATCCAAAGTCCAGAACATTTCACTTTTAATTAAATTATTTAATCAAGGTTTTTAGCTAATTACAGAGAAACAGTTTTAGGAGGTATATTAAAATAATCTACAAAGAATTATTTTAAAGAATTAATTTAAGAGCTATATTAAAAAAAAAAATCTGGGGTCTTAAAATACCTCTAGACATTAAATTCAACCAGCAATTATAATAAAAAATATTAACTTAACAAATGAATAATGCATTATATTTAAATTCGAATTATGCATTTCCCTGTAAAGGTTCAGAATTTAAATTTTTATATTTGCCCAACATAAGTCCTGATTCATTAAATAAAACAATTTCACAAGTTCTTCTATAAAATTTTCATGCTTGCAAATGATTTTTGCATAAATACAAAGCGCTAACGAATTATAAAAAATAAGTTTATTTTTATGTATATATTTTTTTATTTTGTATGCAAATAAATATAGTTGAGAATGCATGCTTTATGATTATGCATCAGTTTTGCTTTATTCTTGCATGTTTAAGCATCATGCCTTTGTTGAAAACTTACAAAAAATGCTGATAAGCACCGACTTTTAGCCAGACGCCTTTAAAACGTCTCCAGCCACGACTTACCAACTTCTGTATTATGTTATTTTTGAAAAAGTATATATAGGTTAATGTTTTAAATGTTAGAATTTAGCCATTTGTTTTTCCACAAGAGCCTAATTTTCTCTATTAAATTATTTTTGTGCCCATTTTTATAGGTACATATTACTGGTCTGACGGATCGCCCATCCAGTATATGAGTGCTTTTGAAGTGGATTCAACTTTTGAAGAATTCAAAGGGATAAATAATTTTTGCTTTTTAATTGACGAAACTAACGGTCAATGGCGACTAGAGGATTGTCAAAGTCATCATTATTTTATATGTGAATTCAAAACCTTACTAGGTAAATACATAAGTTTATTTGCTTAAGTTTTTACATTTAATTTCGTAATAAGGTTTGCAAAAATAAATGCTTTTAAACACTGAACAGTAAAAAACAAATTCAAATACTTTCAGCTACATCAGAAGATTTGAACATCTTAACCCAGACTGTGGTTGGTACAGTAGTTTCTCTGATTGTAATAAGTGTCATTTTGATTGTAATAAAAACTAAAGGTAAGGATCCCTTATGGTTTATTGAAATTAAAGTATTATGGAAATGTTGACACCGTTTTTTACATTTACATATTTAATTAAAAACAATCAGATATGTTGCCTTCGTTTTAAAACCATGATTACAAAAAATAATGTTAAAATTTTAAACAAACATTAACATATCGCTCTGTTTTATAAACTTTCCGAAGGATTATCTTTTTATTATCTTATTTACACTGGTAATTTGTGATGTAACAATGGAAATTGTTGTTGTTGGTTTTTTGTCCGCCTTGAAATGTATCATATTTTCCTATTTAAGATAAATTTAAGAATGAAAGAATCCATTTTCATGTATAAAAATTATTTACTACTTGGAATTAAATACCCGTTAGGATTTAAAATTCATTTGAAGTCTTTACTGGCACAAGGCAAATATTAAAACACAATTCTTTATCAAAAGAAGAAATATAGGAGCCGATTTTGTTGATAAAATAGTCTAAATGTGTGTATTTGTTACCGGCAAAGTGTGAAATCAGTCATTCTATAGAATGCCTATGTAATGTATAGAATGCCTGATGGTTTCAGGCAAACTGTGAAATGATTTGATATTTTATACATTGCCTAGGCATTCTATAGAATGCCGGATTACCTGCCCGCAAAGTATATAACTCTACGCCAGATCAGAATTCACCGTATGTCCAAAGAACTTAATGAGAATTGAAGACGTCCCTGACCACGAAATACCTCTCCGATCTGCAGCTACTTCTCAGTCCACAGGAAGCGGACAAGGATTCGTCAGATGTATGTGCAAGACAAAATGCCAAAATATGAAGTGCCTTTGCGTGAAAAAAGAAAGTTAAGTGCAACTCAAAATGTCATTCTAGCCTTCCCTGCTGCAACAAGTAGGCCTTGCCAATTGTGCTTTGTGTTTTACCGGTAACAATATTCTATTAGCATTCTTCTTTAATTCGCGAGATGTATGTGCAACATCAAAGTGCTAAAATATGGAGTGTTTTGTGTGAAGAAGAAAGTTAAGTAAAAAGTGTCATTCCAATCTCAGTTCTACTTTCATTGTTTTCCGGTAAGAATATTCTGTGCTTTATTTCGTATTTTTGTTTTTCCTTTTCAAATGCGTATTAATTAATAAAGGTTTCTCATCTTGTGCCGTTTTAACACTTTGCCTAAACGGTATTGGTCATTCTATATAATGCCTAGGAATTGTATAGAATGCCTAGGAAAAGTATGTAACATCTTCATAAACGACTTCTATTTCACAGTTTGCCTGAAACCATCAGGCATTCTATACATTACCTAGGCATTCTATAGAATACCGGGATTTCACACTTTGCCGGTAACATATATATGTAAAATCAATAAGATGAAAAGTAACATATGCTTTGAAAAAAAGTTAAATTAATTAATTATTGTAATTTAAAAGAAAAAAACTTTATAAAAATACAAACATTTTTTTCAGGATTTTTTCGAAAAAAGTAAGTGTATTCTGTTAAATTAGGCAAATTTAAGTGTTAATTTATTTAAGCTGCCTTCAATTTTAATGTAAAAAATACAATTTATTTTATCTGTAAAGACAGTTTCTTTTTATTCTTGCTTTGTGATATATATATATATAAATATATATATATATATATATATATATATATAAACTGTAATTATAGTTAAATTCTTTTAAAAAATATTTGGTTTAAAATTATTTATTTGCAAACTTATATTCTTTTTTTAAAAATCCGAACAGCACCATCAACAATATGACTTTTGAGGAGCCTAAAGGTTTGTTTTATGTTACTTCTTACAATTAACACTATGTTACTTTGTCGTAGGTCAGTGATGCCGAACCTTTGTCACGCGTACCACAGTCGGCACGCAAAGCCTTTTCATCGGACACTTGACTAATTTAATACCTCCTTAAACAAACCATCTAAGCAAAAACACATTTTCGTGTGTCATTGTAGTGTTGGTACTTTTCTATAAATAAATATGTTTTTGTTATATTGTGGGTTAGTTGCCGCAAAAAGGTTAGTCACCCACTCTCGATGGCAATAATGTTTAAGCAGCTAATTTGGAGTAAAATAAAATGTGCATTTTTTTTTCTTTTGAAGATTCATCGTCTGATGATTATACAAGCATTGAAGACATCATTGAAGATTCTTACAATGAAATTCAAGAGGCCTATGTTTTTCAAGACACAGAATTCACAACCAGTGTTTCTTTAGATACGCCACCTCCTCTCCCGGTTCGGAAAGTAATCAAAGTGGCAAATGACAACAAACAAGAAGTAAGTCAAGATATGGCAAGTGAACGATCTTCTATGAACGCTTCATACGAATATATTTATCAAGATAGCAGCTATATAGATCTTGAAGATGCTGATCCGCTACCCAAAAACGAATCATTTATGCTATATTATAATGTCAACAACCAAGCAAACAATGCTGACAGAAATGATTCTATTTTAAATCTATATTGTAATACATATAACTACGACTGCAAGATACCTCACTTGGTATTTAGAAATGATGATCATGTCATACCAATTTTGGTTAAGGATATAGATATCATGACAGATTATTTAATACCAGATGAATCTTACTTTTTAAAGCATGATTTTTTAAACCATCGCTCGATTAGTAAAGAAACATCCTATTATGTTAGCTTGAGTGACTACCAAGAGAATATATCACACTTAGACTACGATTTTCTTAAGAGAGTGTTTGAACTCAATTTGATAACAATTGCTAAGAGTTCAAGATGTATACAACATTTTTCTGAAATAAATTACTCTGCTGAGAAGATGTTCGAAGATTATGTATCGCTTTTAGATTTCAATGAAGATGATTCTCGACAGAACGTACAATATTATATTGTTGAAAACGAATTCACCACGGCGTGTAATCATTCTGACAGCATATATGTAAATTACACAAACATTAATGGAGTAGACAACCATTCCAAAGTCCCCTGTGAAGACTGTGGACTAAACTGTGATGATTTTATTAAGCATCATGAGTTTAAAGATATTGTGCGTTTAGAAATGGAAAATCAAAGTCAGAGAATTTACAGAAAAGGTGTAATCGATTTTGATACCACTTCATGCGAACATTTTGTCTACCACAGACAGTTGCATCGATACCTCTCTAACGGATACTCAGTACCTATCGAATTACATTGTAACACATATTACATGGACTCTTATAGAATTCCGTGTCTTAATACGTGTTCAAGTGACATTGATTATTATAATCATGTCAAAACGAGACAAAATACCGAAACGCGGACTAATCAGACTTAACCAAGTTCCAATCGTAATTCTAATGATTGGGAAGTCATCGTTAAAAACCAGCTGAAAAGCAACACTTCTCTTTTTAATGATGATGGATATTGGATACCAGATGGAGCTGAAATTATGGATGAAAAGACTCCGACATCTTAAATATTTATTATTCTGCCTTGTGTTTTATTTTTTTTTTTAAATAAAAGAAGGTGCATACTGAAGTTGATAATGATCATTCTATACATATACAATGTCTTAAAAAGCTTTTCATTAAGGAAGGAGAAATGTGCTTTTTTATTTATTGGAATGTGAAGGGTATTAATTTTTCAAATGTAACTTTAATTTGTTTCGCATATATTTAAAAAAAACTGCTACCTACAATTTGAACAAAAATAGAAATTAAAATATAATTTTCTTTTAATTAAAAAAAAAAATTACTTCTACGGAACAGTAAATATTCAGAATTCTTACTTTCCATTTTGTAATCGGGTAATGATTAATTTAAATGGATTCACGAACGAGGCTTTCTTAAGTTTGGAATTTAAGTGACAAGTGATGTTACTTTAAAGTATATTTCAGACTTAAAATCATCATTACTCTTTCTGAATGAAGTATGATCCTAGAAGTGCTTTAATCTTTTTGCTGTTCTAATTACAATTAGAATTCCCGTTCTTACTGTAACTAAGCAATTTTTTAAAATATTTTCTTTTAGTTTTTAAAAAAACTTTTTACAGTAGAATCTATGTGTTTATAAGTTTGCAAGTGAAATTTTGTATTAATGATACATTTTTGTCAGCAATTATGTTTTTATAAATGTTCCTACAGCTTTTCAAAACCCTTAAAAACAAAACAAAAGACTCACTTTCAATGACCATGCATTTTCTTGGTCAACTACGCAAGGCAATACTTTTCTATACCTTTTAACTCTACGCTGTATAAAACGCTTTAGTGAGGTCGATGTATATGGAAAAAATTGACATATTGTGTTGTTGACTATTTTCTTTCAGATGCCTCGCTGCAAACACCCGGTCGATTGTCTAACGGAATTCTTGTATTCCACATTGATTTTATTTCATTATTCTTAATTAACAACATATAAAATACCAAATAGTAATTTTTTAATTTGTATTCAGTATATGCACCTAGGTAGATCAAATCAGAAATTATACTTTTTTGTTAAACTACACACAAAGGTTTGTGTGCTTTATGGGGAAAGATCTAACATATAAACTTTTAATATCTAACTTGTTCATGTACCTTAGATAAATAACATACAGAAATTCAATTAATGCTTTTGAAAAGAAGAAGGAACATTGGTTGATATTTGATTCATTAAAGTTGAAACTTTTTTTTACATGTCATTTTTATATTATCNAAATTTTTTTTTTTTTTTTTTTTTTTTTTTTTTATTTTTAAACACATCAGTTTTATATTATTACAGAATATAGATTTCAATTTAACTAATAACATTAAATATTCGTTTTGGTATATGCTTTTTTTAAAAAAAAATCTAAATATTATAATAAGTAAATATATTTATTTATTTATATGTACATTAAAATTGGTATTTCAAGTGAAAATAATTTCTAGACTTATTTTACTGTATGTATAAATCAAGTTACAGAACCTGTTAACTAAACGTAAACACAATTTATTTTTTTAAATGATATCGAATTGAATAAAACGTTCTCAATTTCCAATCAATTAAGAAGATTACATTTTCCCAGATAAATTTACTACTTGTTGATATTCCTGCTTGAAATTAAGCTTAATAAACTTTTTAAATTTCCGAGACGAGAAATCGTCATATTTCATAGGGTCAATAGACTATATTTAGATTCAGGTCAAACATTTCTAAATTATCCAGTAGTGTATTTTGATACACTGATTTTACTAAAAGCAATTTTTTCTAGGTACAATTATTTGTGAAAAAGAAAAACAATTCATGACAATTAGTTTTGCATCTGAATAATTTATTAAAATTCCTAGAACTTAAAACTTAAAAAAATAAGCATAAACATTTTTAAAGATGAGTTTAACTAGTGTAAGCGACAGATTGAAAGTCGTAACTATCTCTAAGATAAATGCCTTTGTAATTATTAGTATTAAACTAATACTACCATAATGTAATTTATTGTAATTAAATTATTGGTATTAGCATAGATATGAATAAATTTAATAAAATTCACGAACGAGGGAGTAAATCAACTAGACTAGAGTAGAGTAACTGATTTGTTTATTTACCAAATTCACACTCGAGTTCCTCGAGGTAAAGTTGTATTTGGCATAATATAAAATGTCATTAAATAGCTATAAAAAGACTCAATTAATATACTTAATATGCAGCAACATATATCAAACAAGGTACACATGAAAGGGACATTTAAAAGCTTCCTCGAAACCATTCTAAATCTTAATATATATATATATATATATATATA
>MUZC01000635.1:644246-659782 GCA_002072015.1 Radix auricularia | reverse complement strand
AAAAAAAAAAAAAAAAAAAAAAAAAAAAAAAGGAAAAAAAATAAGTTTTTGTTTATAAATTCGATATTTATAAGACAAAACTAAAAAGTATGATCATTATAATACTTAGTGCACGACAATAAAAAAATCAAACATTTTAGTTATGCTGCAGATACAAAAGATTAGCATAAACATTTACAGACGGTAATTTATTATTTTAAAAGTATCGTCAATATAATACGCACTACACAGCGTGAAAGGAAAGTATTAAAGAGGTTATTCAATATAATTATGCACCGCGACACTCTAGAGCATAAATATATATATATATATATATATATATATATGCCTCATGGAGATACGTTGAGATCATGTAAAAATTAATTAATTTAATTACAGTACATTCGATCAATCTGAAATTTCGACTGATCATTTTTATCGTTGGCACGAGTCTTCCTGCAAATTTTCAACTCACTAGCATGCAAGGGAGTGGGTTGAAAAACGATCATTTTTTTTCCTCAAACAATAAAACAAATCAGGCAAGGCATCAAGCAATCAAGAAGACGCCACCAGTTAATATACAAGATTTAATAAGAAAGGAGGGGGAGAAATCATTATTATGAAGCAGAAATCATTGGTTAAAAATTAATAAAACATAATGACTCAATTTATCAATTATTAAATAAAAAATAAATAATCATAAAAAATAAGAAGAAACACAGCAGCCTAGGCGCAAACGTTATTGTGAGCTGTAGGAACGTGTCAAACGATCATTGCAAACATACACACGCATCAACGCATTGACTTACCTGAGAGGAATGGCGCATTTATCACAATCATGAATTCAGAATGCATATCAACTTTTTGTAAGTCTTAGTGTATATACCTTTTTTCAATTTTCCTATTAGAAAATAAAAGTTCAAAATAATATTTTTTTACTGTATTAATATGTAGACTTTTATATATTGTACTATTTTAAATTGATTATTAAAAATAACATCTCATTCTATTTTTAATTTTTAATAGATATTAATATAAAACTATATTATTTGTTCAATCAAACTATCATTAAATAAACGTTAAAAAAACTATTTCATACTGTTTTTATTTTTAAAGAGATAATATTAAACTTAAACTATTGAATTTTGATTAAAAAAGAATTAAAAATGAATTTTAAAAATCCCAAACATTTCACGCCTTAAAATGAAAGGGGTCGAATCGTCCGGGGTCAAAACACCCTAGGGTCGAAACGTCCTGGGGTCGAACTGTCCGGAGTCGAATCGCCCGGGGTCGAATCGTCCGGGGTAGAACCGTCCGTGGTCGAACCGACCGGGGTCGAAACGTCCTGGGGTCGAATCGTCCTGGGGTCGAACTGGCAGGGTCGAACCGTCCGGGGTCGAAGTGTCCGACCACCTCTGGATGTGAACTTTCCAACAAACCTTCAATTTCCTGTTTCGAGGGTATCATCTTCAGTGGGAGCATTCTCTCCATGGCTCAGAAGCCACCCTCTTGATAGCCAATCTTCATCTCCTTTTATTTATTGCAAACAGAGGATAACAATCTATTGCTACCGTTGGTGATGTTGATGCAATCACGGTATTACACGCCATGGTTCTCGAATCATACGCACTGGGAAAGGGAGTTTCGTCTAAAGGCCCTTGGTTACCTGAGTAAAAAAATTCCAATCAAATACTCATTAATGTTATTCCAATGGCAAATGTCAGCACTTGGTTCTTTCGTGACCCCATTGGCGTCATACTGTTTGTTTCTCATCACTTCTTTTTAACGTATCTTGACTAAAGACTTTTGGTAAAATATTTTCATTTATCTCGATACACTTTCCAGGAAGTTACATTTTTGGTTTCGTGTTATCACTACGGAATTTTTTTAGAATACATTTTTTTACATCATAAAGTCTACTTGAAGCACTAATGTAAATATCAACTCCGTTAGGTAGCCAGTAGTTACTATCAACATATACATCACTGATTGATTTATTGGGTGCTTCAAGAAAAATAGTGGGGCAACGAAATAATTGCAAGTATGTCTTTGAGTGTGCGCTGTTGTATTTGAATTCATTTGATTTTTTTAAAAGCTAGTTTTGTATTAGGGCAGTGTATGGTCTGGAGATAAGTTGCCGCTATCTTCGATAACAAGAGAATTTGAACATTCAAAAATGCCTTTAATTTTAGTCTCAAAAGGCTAACAAGTTACATTTTCTGTTTTCTTTAATCTATTATCAGGGTGTTCATCTAATGTCTCTGATGGATAGTCATAAGGGGAAACAATCTCTGCTTCCTTGCCTAAATCATTGTACTACTTGTCTGCCTGTGGAACGTTTATCTCAGTAACTTCTTCTATGTGGCCCGACTCTTTTATGGTATTGTAGGTATGTTCATTAAGAACATATGTAGGTAATATATCGTGAAACCTCCACTTTAACCATTTCTCAAAAATCTTTTCGTGCACGTGCGACGAAATGATTGTTTTCATTGAATTCAGCTGATTTATCATTCTGTACTTGTACATGTTTATAATGACTGTATGAATTCTTTTAAATTATTGTTTTCATTCTCTTCTACTGAATGATTGTTTTGTTCGACTTCAAACAAATTATTGTTTTTATCGATTTTAATTGAGTGGTTACTATCTTCCACATTGTAATATTTTGTTTCTCTGACTAAAAACGAATTATTAAATTGTACGACTTCTACTATATGATGGTTTTAACTATCCCATCATTATTATCGTTTGCGTATAAAGGGTCAATGATAAACCCATAGTGGTCCACAAGTTGTGTAGTGCTCTCTTCCTGTTTTTGTAGATACTTGTGTCGTGGGTTCAAAACCGCGGATCTGGCAAGGCCCCCGGGGCATTGTGATAACCACACAATTCCATGCTCGTTAGTGGTCGATGAAACTTGTGAACGCTACTTCACTTGCTCCCATGGACCTTCATGGTCTGTAAGGGATCATTTTTAAACTTTTTTTTTTTACTTACTTGACATTGGAGGTTTCCTGAACTAAAGAAACCTGCTAAAATATAGATCACCACATAATGAAAGGAACAATACATTTAATTTGCAACTCTGTTTTAACCACAGTATGGATTAATTACCATTTCAAGCCGATAAGTCGAATATTTTTTTTATTCATTTACGTACAATTGTGTTGTGCTATTTAATTTAACGAAACAAGAATTCCAAAACAAATAATTAGTTATTTAAGAGCTAAATTGCTTTTAAAAAAATCTGATTCCTTTACTCTGATCACAACGAAAAAAATAGCAAATGAGGTTAATAACTCAAATTTGATTTAGGAAGACAAAAATCACAAATAGGTTTGTTAAAAATGATTTATATTTGAAAATATAAAAAATGGACCTTTTTGACTCATGTCAGCCTTAACAGTAACATTTTCAAATATATATATATATATATATATACGTCTTATAACTATGTATATATATTTTTGGAAATGTATGTTTGTGTATTTATAATGTCGATAAAATATATAGATATTATTCACTTTAATGTAATTGACTCAAAATATAGTTAGAAATACTTAACCAAACACGAAGGTATTTTTTTTTTCTTTACAAATTGTGACAACAAAAATAATTGATACAGGAAATCCTTAGTCGTATCTCAAGTGTGCACAATGAATAAGCAATTATTTTGTATTTATACGGGAAGCTAGAGAACATATCAGACTGGAATTGACTAAGCATAAGAGCCCTAGTACATTGTGGAAAGCGTTGGCTTTACAAGCGAAGTAAACAGGATATAAAGTAAATTAAAATTGTTACAATCAGTTATAAATGCTAACACTATTCATTGTGTAGCAGAAAAATGCTATAGATAGGGCTTATTTTTATTTTTACAAAATTTTTCTGAGTGAAAAATAGTTTTAAAAAATATGATACATCTCATGATTGTCTTTTTAGCATATACCAACTCCTTTATCTTCATTTATCACATCAACTGTAAAACTAAAATACTTGACAGAATCAGCTGTTACAAGTACTGGTGTATGAAATAACAAATATTTCAAGATATCTAGTAGGTTCGGATAGTGAGTCGAACAAATAAAGTTAATTTGTATTGCCTGCTTTTTAAAAGTATCTAGACCATTAGAGACGCTCAATCTATACATCACATTCATGCGTCTTACACTTACCCATAGTTTATGTTTAGTCTTGCAATATTATAAGTTTTAAAAAATTTTCTCTGTTTTGAAACCGAATACAAAAAAAAAAAAAAAAAAAAAAAAAAAAAAAAAAAAAAAAAAAAAAAAGAAAGAAAGAAAGAAAGAAAACAGGACGAGAATTAGTATGTGTTTATTTGTGAAAACGAAATAATAATAATTTGTGTATCCCTTTGTCGAAATTAGGATTGGATTAGGCTACCTTTCTTTTTCATTTCCAATTTAGAATTAATTACCTAGATGGAACTATACATTTTGGGAAGAAAAAAATGAATCATCTTTCGTCAAATAGTTACGCTTTTGAAAGGCACTAGAAAAACGGTCTTATCTTATTCCTTTCCTTAAAAAAGAAAATACAAATTTAAAAAAAACAACAACACTATTTCATGATTTTGCTATCAGTGATGATCAACTCTAATTTGATATGATCTACCAAGTGAGGTTGTTGCTCGCTTATATTTGCAGAATAAGCATAGATCTACACCTCCGCCTCAGAAAGGGGTGTTTATTTCAGTATTTATGTCTAAAAAAACAACTAAACATCGATGCATTTTTAAGTGTCACTTTTTATAACTTCTGATTCCTCTAAAACTAAATGATAAAATTTTAATGTAAATTTCCGTGGGCATTAATATTATTTAACTTATATGACTAATTTCGTCTTTCATGTCCTCTAGAATAATGTTGAATATGTGATTATCATTCATCTGAGTTATTTAATTTTTTACATTAACTGCTATTTAGAATTGTCAGCTTTCCTTCTGTCATACAGTTTCATCAATTTGTTATGACGTAAGTTTCCCTTTCCACTCAGTTTAGACAATAGTACAGTAGGACAACAGTTAAGTTCCAATGCATAAAGATAGAATTATTATAACAAAATATTTCTGATGACACATGTATCCTTCTTGACTCTCTTCTTATCAGATTTGGATCTTCGTTTGACTTTCGTTTGTATTTAATAAGACAAAAGTTAATGCATCAAAAAGTATATTCTTGAATGTAACATTCTACGCTACAAGTCCTTCAGATAATGCCTGTGTTATCCATATCTCTTCCAATATTTTCAATCAGCATATCACTCTAATTATCCTTCAAACGGGAAACTGTAAGGTTGAACAATATATCATTTTTGCAACTTACAAAATTTACAAAATTTAACAGCTATTTAGACATGCTGAGTGTAATCGCAAAAGAAAATTAAAGAGTATTAAATAAATGGTAAGGTTCTTATAATTTGTATGATTATGTTCTTTCAAAAAACTGAATGTGTGTCGCTTTATATTTTAATGATTATTTTTTTACATCTGACTTAAATTTATTATGGTAATGATTGTTTTCTATTTTTTGCCTTTTTTTTTTTTGCTTTATTTTGTTTCGCAAGAAAATTTATTTGTTAAAAAATGTTGCGCTTATGTTTTTATTGTTATACTTTCTATAATAGCTTTCGTCATGGCAGCGGATATAATTTTAAAATTTCAAGGAATGAATAGGCATTATGGCCCACTTTTTTTACCCCAAAAGAATGGTTCAATTAAGATGTACATTTTTCTAATGATATACACATAATTGTTCCCGAAATAGAAATTGCTAGTGTAAAAAAAAAATAACAATACAAAATTTAAAACCCTACAATTTAAACTTGTTCTAATTCATGTTTCTTTTTAAAAAAAATTTAAAGCTATCTTTATAAAGAATACGTTTCTTTAAAATGTATTTAAGTTTTTTGTAAGTATACATAGGCTAATCAATTTATTACATGCTTGTTCCTTTCTATATTTGGTTAATTTTAACATACAGTTTTACATCAGTCGAGTTTTCGTCTGTAACAATATAATGGTACAATAAATTTGGTGAGGACATTAGTTTAATACTTGAAGGGCTCGGGTTATATAAGGATCTTTTGGATGTCATCTTTTCTTCAATGTCATTTCTTCTTCATGACACCTTACTTTTTATGGCATCTTCTTGGGTGGTACAATTCTCTCCATGGCTTAGATCATACCCATCGGGTACCCAATATTCATCTTCGTTCTTACTTTCAACAGCAGGATCACAGTCCATTGTTTCTAATGATGATGATAACTCAAACTCGGTGCTATAATCCGCGGTTTTCAAATCAAACATTCTTGGAATTTCAGTTTCGCCTGATTCCCTTAGGCTGTCGGATTTACGTGTTTTAATTAATGACTCATGATTGCTATTAGAATGGCAAACATCAGCATCTGATTCACTCGCGACACCACTGGTGTGATAAATTCGTGTTTCTGGCCGTCTTCTTTGGTCAAGTCTGTTGACTAAAGACTTTTGATCGAAACTTAACTCATTTATTTCGTTGCAACTTCCAGCAGATAACATTTTTGTATTCGTGTTATCGATATGGTTATCAATAGGAATACGTTTGTTAACATCATCAAGTCTCTGTGCAGCACTAAAGACAATATCAGCTCCGTCAGGTACCAAATAGTTGTTATCAACATATTCATCGATGACAGCTTCATTTGGGAATTTTTTAAGAAACATAGGAGTGCAATCAATGGATTTCAAATCTGAACGTGAATGTGAGGTGTTGTATTTGCTTCCATTATCAATTGATTTAACAAAGTTGCTAGATTTATGGGGTTTGGTTAGTTTATTATATGAAGATAAGTTGCTCATATCTTCTGTACCCATAACAAGAGATTTTGAACTTTCGTGTTTACCTTCACATTTAGTCTCAGAATACACTTCAGGTACCTCTGCTGTGTCATTTAATCTATTGTAAGGATGTTGATCAATTGTCTTTGATGGGTGGTCATAAGGGGAAGCAATCTCTTCAGCCTGATCTATTTCATTGCACACCTGAACTGCCTGCGAAAGATTTAGCACAGTGACTTCATCTACTTGACACGATTCTTTTATTCTTTTGTAAGTGTGTTCATCTTGAAAATTCATGAGCAAGTCGTAGGGGGAAACCACCTCTTTAGCCGGATCTGAATGATTTTTTCGCAAAACACCAACTGAATGATTGTTTTCAATTACTTCAGCTGATTGCTGATCTTGTATTTGTGAAGTTGAATAATGACACTGTAATTCATTTGAGTTAGTGTTTTCATTATCTTCGTGAAATTGGTTAGTTTGTTCTACTTGAACCAAATGTTTCCTTTCACTGTCTGCAAATGATTGGATTCTTTCTTCTACAACAACTACATTATTTGATTCTGTGGCCTCAAATAAATTATTACACTTTCCTACTTCAACGAAATGATTCATTGTGTCATTTCGATCAGTACTGTCGTGTGTGTATGTAGTGTCTACGAGAAAATCATAGTGATCCTCCAGCGAAAGAATACTCTCTTCTGGCTTGAGCTGAACATTGCTTGCTTGACAAGGGAGTTTGCCTGTTCAAAAACATCATATATTTGACGGATTGTTAATACATTTTAAAATCGAAAAAACAACAAAACAAACAAATAAGCAATAAACAATAAGCAACTCTGATTTATCCAAAGAGTGCTTTGGAATATTTTTAAAATTATATGGCTTTGGAGTATTTTAAAAATTAAATTAAACAGCTTTAAGCTGAGCAATCTGCTCTTACAACAATAATTAAGAAATATTAGGCAATTTTTAAATGCTTATTTTCCAATTTTTTACGCATGAGAGCATGTATGCTTTAAGAGAATGAATGTTTCGTGAAAGATATTTGCATTTTAAAATGCTTGTTGAAAAATGCATTTATGATTCTCTTAAAGTATTGCTAAAGAACATTCCGATCGAAAAAATATAAAAAAACAAACCATTTTTAAAATTAAAAAAAAAAAAAAGAAAACATAATATTCTTAGTGTCACAGTGCTAAATCTGTTGTTTTTTTTTAAATAAAAAAAAATGTGATTAACATAAATGTCAGAATTAAAACTTAAAACATGTATGTTTAACTGTGTCTGTGTGTGTGTATATATAAATATAAGGAGAGAGAGAGAGAGAGATGGATAGAAAGGCAAAACGGCCGACAGGCAGTTACATACATATATAGATACATATAGATAGATAGATAGATAGATAGATAGATAGATAGATAGATAGATAGATAGATAGATAGATAGATAGATAGATAGATAGATAGATAGATGTTATAACATATATTACTTACCATTCCTAAATAAACATATTACTATCACCCCTACCAATATCAAGATGCATAACATGGATGCAACGCCAACCCAAATTTCGATATTATTCTCACTCATTTCTGTAATTACTAAGAAAAAATAACCGATGTTATGAAATGAAACAATATGCGTTTTATAATATATTCAAAAATGTACTTATTTCTTTGATTTTAAAATATGTATAGGTTAGTTTGTTACATTGAAAAATATACTAATGAAATTTAATAATAAACTATTTTTTTTTAAAATAATAATTATGTGGTAAAGAAATCTTTTGAGATCCTTGATATTTTTGTATGTTTAGAGTTGTTTGAAAAATTAATATCTGACACCCATTAAAATCACTGTTTTTAAAAGCAAAAAAAAAAAAAATTGTACCTATTTTCTTTTTAAAGTGAAATGTGAAAGTCAGGGGTTTACACGATTCTAAATTAGTCTCAAGAACAACTGAATACGAGCGAAAGTTGTTGTCTGATATGTTCACAATGGTGACATTTATCTCAGATATCCTGTAACTGCTTTTCATAGATATTTTGACGTTTTTAATTTTAGCCTCCCTGCTTTTGGCGCCCTCTAAGACAAGTGTAGTAGTCACTGGTAAATATGATTCAAAACAAACGGAAAGTTCAAGAGTCTCTCCAGGAGATCCGAAATATGTTTCGTTGTTGAGAGACGTCCTGCAAAGTTTTAACTCACCTATAGAGAAATACAAATATGAATATATATATAGGGCTGTTATAGATTAATTTAAATTTAATCGTTAACTTTTGAAAAATTACCGAATAATTAATCGCTAATTTTGAGTAAGCAAAAACTATTAATTCATTAAACTGAAAATTTCAAGGGAAGTAACAAAAATAGGCAATTAACATTTTTAAATTTAAATATAAGAGTTTATTTTAAAGTTTACAATTACAGAATCATGTTTCTTAAATAAACAAGTTTGAACGTTAAAAAATCAAACTATTGCTAATTGTTAATAATTTATTAATAAATTGGAAAAATTATTTGAAACAACCTCTTCAATTTAATCAGTATTTTATCGATTAAAATAATTTTAATCGATAACATTTTTTACCGATTAATCGAGAAATTAATCGTTAATTTCGCAGCCCTAATATATATTAAGGCTACAGGAAATATCGATCAATATCTAGATTAATCGTTTAAAAATATTTACGATTAATTAGTTTTTAAATATCAAACGACGACATATGATTTACAAATTATTGGAATTCAAAAATTAATAAGATAAAAGCTTACAAAATGACGACTGATTTTCTGACGAATAACCCATTTACAAAATGGAAATGAAAGTTCCTGAATTCATTAACACTGTACAATGGTGGAAACTTAATAAACATCGATATAATTTAATGTCATTCCTTGCCAAGACCGTTTTGCGCATACCAGTTACCTCAGCTCCAAGTAAATGATTGTTCAGCTCGGCTCGTTATATTTTCAATTGGACGCCTTGATCACTTGAACCAAATAATGACAACAAACTTGTGTTTTTGCGTAGTTAGTAAAAGGATGACACATAAAGGAATCATTCCAGTGTTTTTTAGATATTCAACAAAAACAATTAATAAGTGATTTTCTACCATTACACATCCGTCATCAATAAACTACTTAATCATTCAAGGATACAAGTAATTCGCTTTTCAAAAGTTATTTTCAAAATTTATGAAACAACATTTATTTTTAATGATTAACTTCGCTTATGTATGACGTATTGAAATTTATGTTATTATTATGATATGAATTTCTTATGTTATTATTGTATGTATGTTATTATTGGCTTTAATCGAAATTAACGATTGATTAATAGTTAAATGTTCAAAAGCGTTTTATCTTATCACAGCTTATATATATACATATATATATATATATATATATATATATATATACATAAATATACATAAATATACACATATACATATATATGAGTATATATGTGGAGATATGGAGATAGATTGACGGAATGATAGGCCAGGGATATTTAAAGTCATGCTATTCCCAAACTTCTTGGTTTCCTTAACATGTTACTTTAGCGCTCAGACCACAACTATGAGCCCAACAAGAGGATAAAAATACTTACAAGGAATGTTTAAATACTGGCAATTGTAAATACTTGCTAAAATGTCTTTGCGATTGTTGAGGATATATGGAAATAGTTCTAAGGCATCAAACTGGCAGAAAAACAAATCAACAGAAATTGTTGATGGCCAGCAATCTAGGACACCGAAAATGGAACTGAAGAGAGAAAAATTAATTTTTATTTAATTATTTTATTACAAAAAAATAATAATAATAAAAATAACTTTTGTCAATTATCTCTAAAATGTTCGTTTTACAAAAAAAAAATTATTATATTTTTTTTTCAAATTTTGGTGGTCGAAAGGGGTTTTAATGTTTTAGTTAGAACTGTCTCGGGGCTTGGTAGACCTTAGCGGCGCCCATCTTCTCTCCGGGTCAGCTGAGGATTATTTTAGAGATAAACATTTATCACCATTTTATTATGACATTTAGGTTGGCTAGATCCCACGCCCCTAAGCTTGTGAGGCGAGCGAACTTTTAACTTCGCTATCCAGCCGCAAAAAAAAATAAAAAATAATAAAATGAAAAAAATTTAAAACAAAAATTGTAATAGGGTTGTGACATGTTTTAAAAAAAATTCTTTAGATATTAAGTAAAGTCTTGTGATTTTTCACAACTTATTGGACATAAATTTAAATTTGAACATCTCATTCAAGAGCGCCTAGGTTAAATTGAGTCAGCCGTACACATTTTTTTTCTGCAAGATGTTCTTTATTAGAAAATGAAGGAAAAATAATACAATTGTATGATTATATATTTTTCCCGCTTGGTGGCCATTAATAAGTAATATATATACACCCATAAAACCTTTTATATTTATATCAAATTGATTATTTCCTTAACATTCTTCAATATTCTATGTATATGAATTAGCATTTTTTAAAATGTTGGTTTGTAATTGAAGATACGATTTAATGGAATTGCTCTTAAATAGCATTAACCTTAAAAGTAATGTTCCATTTAGCCGAGCGGATCACGTGCGCGCACGCAGATATCTGACTGAAGCTGCAAAACTTATATTGTAAAATATTGCAACGAATAAGAATGCTGTGCAAAGTTTTAAAAAGTGTGGTTGTTTGTATTGTTTATTACTTTGACCACGAACAAACGAACTTTACCCATTCAAGCTATTAAAAGTATATTGATGGATTAGAATAATTTTTTAAAAATAAAATAAAATAAATACATTATAAAAAACCAACTTACTGAGAGCACTCACGTCCAACAAATTCAGCAAAATCATTGAGGCATTTCTTGAAATTGTCACTTTCTTCAATGTGTGCACAAAAGTACTTTACTTCATTTATATATTGTTGGAATTAGTTTCAAATGGAGAAAAATATATTTTAAACGATTATTTAATAATCAATATTTTCAAAGTTTTTAGTGCACTTAAATTCACAGTATTGCAAATTTTTGAAATACATTTAAATCAATTCGAAATATGCCCTAAAATCTGATTTTGTAGCATTTACACATATTTGTTATTACTATTATGTTTTTATATTATATATCACCAACAAACGAATGTATACACTATACAAAATTAAATTCAAATGAAAAATCATTAATGTTAAAATATTATGTTAAGACATTTTGTATGCGAAACTTAACTAGGTATTTACTCCTGAATAAAATGCACTTTTAAAAAAATACTTCTAATTTTAACTTTAGAACAAATAAAATTGTTTTAGATGTTTGAAAGTTTTTAAGTTGATTTAATGTCATATAAATACTATTAAAAGATAACAAATTTGTATTATATATTTTTTTTATATCATGTTGGCATGTGATAATAATGTCTATTTAAATAGTTATTAAATGTGTGTAATTTTCGTTGAGAATATTTAACTTTTTGACTGGATGCTGGATGAAAATTTATTTTTGTTAGGTTCTTTTGAAAGTTTTAATTTCAAGTAAATTAGTTTTAAAACATTGTAAGAAAAAAATAATTGATTATTAAAATAATAATAATATTATTAAAACAAGCTAATATTAAAGTGGATGAACGTAGGTTTTTTTGTCTTGTTAAAATTGAACATACCTTTACCAGTTTTAGTGTCAGGACAAACAGCTCTAAACATACCAGGCGGCTCATCAAACTGTGACCTGATGTGTACCGAGCAAGAGTCTTGAAAAATTGGGTTTTTAACGCATCTGCCTGCCTTACTATTTCCACTGAGAAATGCATGATTTAAATACAAGTTTTGCATCTACAGGCTCAAATTTATATAAGAAATTTCGTTTTATAATAACAACTTCTTTGTTGATAAATTCATTCGTATTAAAAGAAGAACACACAAACAACAACAACATTTTTTAAAATTAAAAATAAAACAACTAAATAAAAAAAAATATTTAAAAAATTCATCAATACGATCTTAACCAGGCCAATAAAACGTTCATGAAATAATGCACATTAAATTTTAAATTTTAAAGATATTTTATAGCTCAATGTTAAACATATTTGTAATATTTTTTTTTCTATAACTTTGTCTAAGCTTTATTGGCGTCAATGAAAATACTTCCCATTTATGTAAAATAGTTCATCCAAGCTATAAAATATAGATCATTTGGAGCATAATAAGAATAAACAAGTGATTTGAAAGTGTTTAAAAATCATTTAATTTATTTATTATTATTATCATTTTTTTTATATTCGTTTTGCGTATTGGCAAGCATTTTAAATTTTACATTCTGTTTTATAGCAGTCATGTTTTATCACTATGTGTAGAATTTTTGTATGTGCACTGGAATCTATATTGTTAATACTTGTTTTTACAATGAAATGTCACTTCAGAATAACCAAAGATCTACTAAGGTGAAATGAAAAAGAAAATTATAATTTAAAAAATATTTTTTTGTAAAAAATGTTTTTCAAATGTAGAAAACGTTACTCCAAATACCATTTTGCTATTTAAAAAATGCAATAAAAAGTCTTTTTTTGAAATCTCAAAATTTCTCTCAATTAATGAAATATAATATCAAAGTATCTTTTTATATTTCATATTTTTAGAAAGTTAGTAAACGGGAGCAAAACTGTTCAATACTAAAAAAGCAAGCTTAAAGTGTGTGTTTAGAAGAAATTATACTATTTTTTTAAAGCTTTAAATTTACAAGACTATAAGAGAATTTGAGTATGTTTTTATTATAGAATAAGGTTGGATGTCAGGGTTATGAAAACCACTGTGGTTGAATTTATCTTGAATAAGTGAACACAGGTTAATGGGGAGGATTTTTTTTGTGAACTCTGATCACGTTGGCGTGTTATCAGAGGACAGGAGAAAGATGATTCGAGGGGCAGTTGAGTACATAGTAACAGGGAGTGACAACTGACAATGAGTGTTAGAGAAACTGACGCATCGCCCAGATCGGTCAGTTTGAAACAAGGGCTTACGTGTTCAGAATATGTGCACGGAGTTGAGTGTAGAGAGGCCTGGCGCTGTGTGATACCTGCACCGTGTGGCAGGGAGATTGTGTATACATATTACGAGTTGTATACTTGGAGTTGTATAAACTTTTATATACGCTGTCCTGTGAGGACTCCCCAGTTCCTCGACGAAATAAACATTGCATTGTTTCACATAGACGTGTGGCATTTAATGTGTACGAGTTGACAGCCGAGAGCTGGGCGAAACCCTATGCAACGAGACCTGACAGTGGATGGTAAATTTTAGAACAGCAAGCAAATAATATAAGGTTTCATATTATAAAGATGACACCATGCTGTGTAACTTTCATTTACATCCATTGTTTTACAAATAATATGTAAGTGTTGTTCTTTGTGGCAACAGTGCACAAGAACTTTCTATGTCTTATAAGGAACTTTCTTTATTTTTTCTTTATCTTTCTTTGTAAGGCGCCTTCCTTCAATGCATTTTCAACAAATATTATAATTGACTATTAATATCATACCTGCAATTTCTCTCAAAGAATTTTGGTGACATTGAGGTTAAAAACGATTCCTCCTCTTTCTGGTCAAAATTAGGACAATCGGATTCAATCTTAAACTCACAACAAGTGCAAAGTATTACTGTGACGACTAAAACTGTTGGTGGAATAAACACTTTAAAAGTACAAAATAGAGAAGAAATTTACAAATGAAAAAAAAATATAAATAAATTTTTAAAAAGCAAAAAATAAACAATATATATACATATATATTTTTAATGAATAAAAAGTATGTATATCAACTTACATATAGAAATTCCTTCAATATTTCCCATTTTGTTAATTCACAATCCTGATAGCTTTTCTGTACCATGTAGTCAAGTGATTTCGAAATATATATTCGTTGGAAGTAAAGCGCTGAAATGTTTAGTACTATATTTAAATGAAGTACGTTTCTTAACTGTATGTTAAGTGCTATCGTTTATAAGCTTCCGTGTGCTTGGTGTGTGTATCAGTTTGCCTGCCTTACTTACAGCAGGAAGGATTTTACTTGGGTGAGTGGTTATCTGTGATTGCACTTGAAGAAATTCAAATTTGGGAAAACATTAAAAAAAACATAGAATGAAATAAATTAATAATTTTAGTCTTATGGAAAATGATATCTACCATTTACAGAGAAAAAATGTAGTAACTGCTATGCAAAGAGCCATTTTATTTTAAAACGTCAAAAAGTATGGCTACGAACATAAAAGATTAACTAATCGATTAATCGTATAATATTTTAATCGATTAAAATTAATTAGATTGATTTTAAATTCGATTAAAATTTAAGAAATATTACTATTAATTTTTCAATTTATGAATCATTTTATTTTTGTTGCTTTTCGTACATTTAGCCCATATTATTATTATTTATTTAAATTTGCATACGAAAACAAAAAAGGTTTATCTTCCTGATTCTTGCACATAAGAAGACATGTCCTGTGTTACGTCACAAAATTTGAGAGCCATGGAACCACCGCAAATTAACCGATTTCGTGAATTATGAATCATATCTAAAAGGGATCTATTTATGCATTATAAAATAAAATTAGTCGAAGCTCATCAATTCAAATATATATCCATTAATCGAACACAATTCTATAATCAGTACAAGTCCTAAACAAAATAAAATGTCTAAATTAATATATATATATATATACATATATA
>MUZC01000635.1:622287-634754 GCA_002072015.1 Radix auricularia | reverse complement strand
TGTGTGTGTGTGTGTGTTTATGTGTGTGTGTGTGAGTTTAACATATCATAATTTAGAATTCAATAATACATACCTCTTAATCTAATTATTTAAATATATTGTTAATTAACAAATTATTTCGAAATCTTATCATTCTAGATTTTAATACGATGTAAACCTAAGACAAGGATTGCTGCCCAGGTTTTGTTTTTTAAGGCATATATCTTACCACAAATCCATTGTTTTCAATGTTAAAAAATAAATTATTAATATTTATCTCTCCTTTTCTACAGAAATAAATCAAAAGGAAAGATCTAGCAGTGTCGTGTGTCCTGAGAAAAGCATGCACCAACATGGAGATACGTGTTTCCTCTTCCACGTTCAAAATCAAGTTACATGGCCTGAAGCTCACAAACATTGCCTTCGTAAAGGTATGCAGCTAGCAAGTGTTTTGTCAGGAATTAAAAACAAGTTCTTGGTCAGTGAGATTACAAGTGTCATTAAGATGGATGATGTTAAAAGCATCCGGTATCTGTGGATTGGATTGTTCAGGGATCTTGAAGGTAAGTAATAACAATTTGTTGTTTTTTTTTCATTGCACAGAAATTGTTTTTAAAAATTATGTACAAAAGCTTAAGTCAATTGTTTAACAAATGCATGCATACAATCAATTGACATGAATTTAATTGAAAAAAAAGACCTTTGAATAAATTGTATAAGGGCTGGTAATGTTGTTGTTTGTTTAAAGGATTCATTGCGAAAAAAAAATATCGAATTATTTCCATTGATTATATCTTTATAAAGCATATATAGATTAATTTATTGCGATTTATTTTTTTCGGAAAATTGGTGAAGTCGTGGTAATTCCATAGCGTCCAAATTCTGTGACGCCCGAGAGCAAATTTTTTCTGCTATGCGAACAAATTATAAAGAAAAAAACCTTTTTTATTTACATATGGACATCTATATAAATAATCATACTTGGATGTTTAAATATGCAAGTTACAAAAAAATATAAAATATTAACAACATATTAAATTTAAAAAAAAAAATTTTCCACGAATTTAAATTAATCAAAATTAATGTAATTCCTTAAATTTTTGTTGAACAAATAATAAATTAAATTATCGATTATTTCCGTAACATTAATTTTACACTATTTAAATCAAGCATTTACTTACAAAGACTAGCCGAAATCTACATAGGGCGTTTATAAGCATCTGTAGATATTTTGTTTTTAATTATCCCTCAAAAGCAATGATTTTATGCTTAAATTAAAACAAGTTAATAAACATAAAATATAACTAACTATGAAAATATAAATTACTGAAATATAATATGGAGAATGATTTTATGGATAAAAAGAACTTTGCATGTTATAGTTAAAATTTCATCATTCGAACTATTTTATTTATGCTTGTTGCGTCTCAAACTTGAAAATAAATGAATGAACTAAAGAGTGAAATAGAATAGAAATATTAGTTTCTTTGATTAAATTTGTTCCAGACACAGAACTTACTTTTAAATGATTTCAAAGTTGTCATCTATTTGTTCTCCTGAGCTCTCAAAGCTCACCACTTATGGAAACTGAAAACAAATACTAGTCAAAGTCGAGTTTACATAACTGGCGAATTAAACGTTGCCACCACTGTACTATATGTCATTTTAATTCTAATATTCATAGGGACAAAATCTACAATTTGAGAATGTAACAGTTTTTAAGTTGTATACACAAGTATATACTTAAATATATATGCACATGTTGTGTCACAGCCAACGTTTCTTTAATAGTCTCTGTTTTCCATCTCTTATAGGTACATTTTATTGGGCCGATGGATCTCCCATTCAGTATATTAGTGCTATTGAGGTTGATTCTAATTTTGAAGTTCTTAAAACGCTGAATAAATTTTGTTTTTTATTGGACATAACTAATGGTCATTGGCGACTTGAAAATTGTGAAGAAAATATGCATTATTTTATATGCGAATCAAGAACCGTACTAGGTAAATATATAAGTTGTTTTATTTTATTTTGCTTACCACTAATGATAAAGTATGTTTTCAAAATAAATTCTTTAAAGTACTAAATATGTTAATATCCAAGTACACAGTCAGAAAACGCTACGTCAAACTAAAGGGAACCTGACAAATATTTCGACATACTTAATTTTTTAGATGGCGAACTTTTAAAAAACCAGTAAACTTAAGAAAAAATTGTGTTAACATTTTTAAAGATTTTATGAAATCGCCTCCAAAATACATCGAAACTTATGTAATCTAAGGTTTAGTGGCCGTCCATAAATGACGTCACGCAATTTTGGCTAATTTTTCAGCCCCTCCCCCTCCCTCGTCACGCGTCGTCACAAAAAGTCAACCCCCCCTTTTCCAAAAATACGTCACAAAACTTTGACCCCCCCCCCTCAAAAAATATTCTTTCCATTTTAAAATGAGTATCTTTCAAATCAATTATTTTGTCATTTAAGTATTTTTTAAAGTAGGTATCCAGTGTAATATCATAACACTCGTGAAGCTATGTAAGACGACATTTAATAAAAGGACAGTGCTTCTCAAACTTTTTCGTATTTGACGACCGTCAGGAATTTTTCCATTTCACCAAGTACCGGTGCATTATTTTCCCGTTTTGACGTGATTTTCTCTGAACTAACATGTTACCAAAATGGGCCCCTACATGGCCTAAGCCTAAAGCCCTATAAGATAAAATATGAATTCGTCTTATTTGATAAAAAATAATGTTGACATTTTGTTTTAGTTGCCAAGACATTGACATAACAAAAAAGCTAACGAACAATGCAACGGTAATGTCAAAAACCAATTGATTTGATTAACCTTCAAGCTCGCGAGAGTGACTATTGATATTACAAGGATCATTTCATTGTTGATAGAATATTGAGATAGATACAGGACGAAGCCTAAAATTGGGATCTTATAGTGACAGTTTTCCTTCTACCACTATCGGGCGATTTCAACGAGGGGTCTGTGAACAGCGGTAAATTTTCTTTTTGATGTGAAAGGGGAACTCTTGTGGGTAATGCTGAACCATTGTGGGCATATGAAATTCGCTAGAATCCGCTCCTTTTGAGGTAACAATAATATTTACACAAACCTTAATAATCTTTAGGTATCCGTTTGAAACGGTCCGTTTTTTAAAAACGTTTAACCGGCTTCAAAAAACGAACTGTGTCAACATCCTTTGATTATATTTTATTTTAATACATACAAATTAAAAATGGACCATTAACCAACACAATTAAATTCTTTGTTTAGAAAAAAAAATATTCTAAAATAATATTTTTAAAATGTATTTTTTAAAAATCTCTCAGTTGACTGCTGGGCATCCCGTAAGACAGAAGTCGGCAAACAGGGGTAAATTACACCATCTAGGGTCAAAAGTGAATTCTTGGCGGTAATGCGGACTCATTTGGGGCGTATAACATCCACTTCAATTCATTAGATATATTAAAAAAACGTCATGTGTACGTTTACGCCTGGAACCTATGCCCACTATTGAACCGGCTCCATCCAGAAACTGTATTTTTTTAAAATTTAACAATTATGTATAATTCTTACCTACGTACTATACGAAGATACCTAAATCAACCCTATTTTCATTTATATTGACACGAGTGACAATAATCTTAATCCACAAGACTTAACTGTATCAAGAATCCTTTCTGTGACATTTAAAAGTAATGCCCTAAAAACCGAGCTAAGAAGAAAAGTTGTTTTGTTCTTACTCGAATTTAGATGTCAAGAAATGCATTCAATAAAGTTAATAAATATTTTGACTAATTTTAAATAGGCACATTTATCATTATATCTAGAAGGGACAGGGCGTTAGACCAAAACCAATCACACAATTATTTCAAACTTAAAACGTATATAATTTTATCAAAAGCCCCCCCCACACCCAAAAAATAATAATTAAATAAGTAAATCAATAAATGAATATTCCATGTCGTTTTGACTTAAAATATCTTCACATAATATTATTCGCATCATTTTTACACACATATCATGATTCTAAATTTCACCACTAACATTTGTGTGGGGGGGGGGGGGGCTTACGCCATTGCCCCAGCTCCCCGACTCGTGTAAGAATGTGGGAAGGACCTCGTGCCTACGGAAAGGGGTATCGCACAAATAAACTTGAATATTGTTGGATAACGGGCATAAAAGTTGGAAAACTCCTATCACAACGGAGAGGCGGCTAGATCATGCATGCCTTGATGTCTGCATCAAACAACGCTGGTTAACAATTTCATAGTGCTCTTGTTGGTTCTCAAATTTAAGTACATGTATTATAATTAGATTTAATTTTGATTTCTAGATTACTTACGCCAACCAGAGTTGTATGGACTACAGACAGCACTTTGAGAAGCATTAATAGTTTTAAAAAGAAAAAAAAAAGTTAGAAAATAAATTGTTTCAACACATGTTTCATTGAAAGTTTTTATTTAACGTTACCCTTTTGAAGTGACGTCACATTTCTTTAGGTCCCTCCCTACCCCTTGTCACAAAACTGTGACCCCCTCCTCCCCAGGTGCGTGACGTCATTTATGAACGGCCCCTTACCTATTTATGAAAGTATACAGAAGCATTAGAGTTATCTATAAAATTACTTATACTTCTTAATCGGACCAATTGCTTTTTAAAACAACGTTTGTCGGTCAATTGAACATCATTAACCATGTCAGACTGCTCATATAGAGAAGGAAAGCTCTCATTCGGGAGAAAGGCTAGGGGAGTAGACCCTGATTACAACTTAATGACTTAGACAGGAGGTGGGTGCCACCAAGTATGTAATCCTACAGAAAGGAAGCATGAAATCACAACAAATAAAGATATCCATGCCGGATCTGTCGAGTAACTGATTAATGACCACACACTTCACTGCAAGACAACCAGAATGGGGGCTTTAAGCTTAATTCTGAAACCATTGGACAGGTTTTAATGATACATTTAAAGAAGAGGTGCATACAATTTCGTTCGACGTTGATGTTTCCAAACACCAAAATGGCATAGCGTTCCTTGACAAAAAGGAAAAATTTGCATGGAGTTGACAAAATCTCCGCTGAATTGCTAAAATATGGAGGAGCAGACGTACGAAAGCCCTAACAAAACTCTATCATAAAATACTTGAAAATAGGTATTGTACAAGCATTGGACGCAATCACTTATCACACCAATACCTAAGAAAATCAATACGCATTAATTGCAAAATTATATAACAGTTAGTCTCATCAATTACCCTCGCAAAATAATGATACAAGTTATCCTCAACATGCTAAATCAATATTTGCGAAACAACTTGGAAAAAAACATGCATATTTTAGACCCGGCAGAAGCACAATACAGAATATATTCAATTGTTGCCTACTCATAGAAAAACATCTACAGAACAAATGCGAACTCCACCACAACTATATATACTTCAAGAAAGTATTTGATCCAGTATGACAAGATATGAGAATTTTCAGCAATGTCGAAGGGCTGATTAATGTGATCGAAGAACTGTACAAAAATGCAAGAAGTGCAGTTGTATTCATAGGCTACGTAAGAGACTTCTTCAAAACGACGATTGGAGTCCACCAAGGCTGCATTCTCTCACTTTTGCTATTCATTATTTTCCTTGAAAAAATCATACTAGAAACACTCAGTAATCAGCAAAAGTCCATCTTTGTAGGCTAAATAACTCTATACAACCTAAAATGTGCTGATGACATAGATCTTCTGGCTGAGAGCAAAAATAAAGAACTTCAGGAGCTCACTAACAGGCTTTCAGACAGAGCAAGTGCATGTCGAATGGAAATCAGCTCAGAAATAAAGTAAGATAGCGGTTTTAAGCCTCAGATGCCAGTATGGTAACAACAAAATTTTAAGCAATTACATAATTTTAAAAAACTAGGAGACATTACATATAGAGATTGTACCTGCAAGACTGAAATTTGAGCTAGAATCGGCTCGGCAATGGCAGCAATGTCAAATTTAATCAAAATATGGAAGAACAAAAACATTAGCCTGCCAAAAAAGCTCTGGCTAACCGAGCTCTCATTAAAACCGTTGTCCTTTATTGGTGCTAGACCTGAACAGTAATGACAACCTCGGAAAGCAAGCTGCGGGCATTAAAAAATAGGTGTATGAGAAAAATTCTCCATATCACATTTTTAGTACACAAGACCAATCATTATGTCTGGGAAAAAATAAACTCCATTGCAGGTGGTCAAGAAATGATTATACCAATTAAAAGACGCAAGATAGCAGAGTTCGGTCGTTTACTACTACAGGATACCCTTTCAAAAATGATCCTACAAGGCACCGTAGAAGGGGGTCGGCGAAGAGGGCGACAGTGGTAAAGCTGGCGAGACAACATAAAGGAATGGACAGGGATGGGGTTGAGAGAACTACTTGCCACCGCTTAAGATTGGAAATTGTGGAGATAGATATCAATTGATGCGCTCCCCCTCAGTGATCTCAATGGTCCCGGGACTCATTATGATGATGAAGGAAAATGACTTGATATTCTCATAATTTGGCCGGGAACTAGTAATTACTTCAAATGTTGGAGGTTTTAGACTCTGGGAAGTTCCACTTAGAGAGATCTAACAGTATATAAGATAATATTATCTGTTTTAAAATGAAGTCATCTTCACTTTCAGCAACATCAGAAGATTTGAACATCTTGACTCAGACTTTGGTTGGCGCAGGAGTTTGTCTCATTGTATTACTAGTCGTAATAATGTTTGTTATAATAAAAGGTAAGAAGCAAAGATATTCTAATTGAATTTTAGAAATAATAACAAATATTTGACATTTAAGAGTATTAATTGTTCCTTCCAAAACACAATGTTAACAAACAATTCATAATTAACTGTCTTTAATTTTATTTAAAAATGGAGAAAAAAAATAGTAGATATAATAACTATTAGCTAAATACACCTTACAATTATGCAATAACATCTAACACTGTCATGTATGTACAAAAATGTAATGCCTATTCTACATAATACTGTATAATAATGGAATATAATATGAAAAATTTAATTTAATTTTTAAAAAAACATTGTTTTCTTGCAGAAAAATTTTGTAAAAGGTAAAAAAACTTTTAATATTTAATGCACCTACATTTTTTATTTTATATTTATTATATTTTTTTAATGAAATCAGCTTTTTAAAAATTAATTTATTATTTATCATACTTAGAATTACAGTTATTTGTTCCTTCTTTTTTTTTTTTATTATTTTTTTTTGTTTGTTTTTTTGTTTGTTTGTTTGTTTTTTTTGTTTTTTTTTATTTGTTTTTTTTTTTTAGTGTAATTTAGTGATGTATTTATTTATTAATTATAATTTTTTTCGATTGCAAACTTTATGCTTTAGTTCTTTAATATATTTAAAAAATAAAAATAATTTATCTCTTTATCGGTACAGAAATGTTGTACACAAGCAAGCAAAAGGTTAGGTTTTTTTTTTAATTTTGTTATTATTTTTTACAACTAATTTTCCATTAATATATAGTATGCACCTGTTTAACTAATCAGGTTGTGAATAATAATGTCTGTATTTTTTTCTTCATCAGATACATCATCCGGTGATTATACGAACATTGAAGACACGTATGAAATCGTGCAAGAGGAAGAAAATTTGGTTGAAGATCACTACAATGTCATAAATGAGACATACATGTTTAGTGAGACAGGATATATAACACCTCGTAGGTCAGATACTCTGCCTCCTCTTCCAGTTCAGAGAGTAATGCACACTGCTTATGGTATTAAACAGGCGTTCCGTGAAGATAAAGCCCGTGAAACTACGTCCTTATACGCTTCTTGTTCAAGTCCTTATGAAGATTACAGCTATATAGATCTCACTATTGCTGATCTGCAGGCTCACAAAGATAACACGATGTTATTGTTTAATGTAAACACAAATGCCAACAATACGTTTAGAAATGATTCTAGTTTTAAAATGTATTCCGATACTAATGCATACGATGGCTGGGGATCTCATCTCAAGTGGATTTGTGAGAAGAAGTATTACAATTTTTTTATAGCTGAGCGTATCCGAAATGAAATGGGGAACATGGTATTTAGAAATGATGACCTTGTAATCGGAATGAAAAGAAATGATTCAGATTCGGATATCATGACAGATTATATAATACCTGATGAAAATTACTTTCCGAGCAGCAAATTCTTAAAATTAAACTCGATGATTAAAGATGACCCTGATTACGCTTGCTTGAGCAACTACGTAGTGAAACTATAAGACAAAGACTACGACATTCATGAGAGCCAATGTAGATTAAATTGATTTCTAATTAAAACGAGCTCCACGCATATACAATAATAAGACTTTGGAAGAAATTATTATTCCATTGTGCAGATATGTTCAATAATCTGTATGGCAACAAGCCTTAAATGAAGTAGATTCTAGACAAAACTATCTAACAGTTAATATTGTGAACGAATGCACAAGTGCAGGGAATCAATCTGACTACATGAAGAGATATTCTGCTATCACAAAGACAGTGTAATCTCTCGAATGTTGCATGGCCAAAGCAAAGAGAATTGAAATAATGTTATCGTTAATTATCATACATTTTAAGATAAATTGCATTTAGAAATTTTGAAATGTAGTAAATTAGTGATGATATTAAAGGATATGTATTTGAAATATTATATGTTTTTCACACACAATCACAGCAGTAAATTTTGCACTCTCTGCGTAACAAATTAAAAAGTAACACACTTTCAAAGACTTTTAAAAATAAATTGTTATTTAAGTTTAATAACTCTTAGAATTATATGGGTTATTGCAATGGCAGATTAAAGGGGGTGGGGGCTGAACGGGCTAAAGCCAGGGGCACCCAATGGTTTTGGGGCCCCTTAACTTTTTATATTTTAAAATAAAAGTTTTTAAATTTTTGCACGAACACGTCAAAAAATCATAATATTAATAAATTAATAAATCTTATCTTTAAATTGCAGCGCTATTCACACCCGTTAATCTCATTAATAGAAATACTTGATTTGAATGGCTCTCTAAGAGAACATATTATAGAATATTGCTCATGTTTTTAAAATGCACTATGTTTGATAAGTTCAGCTTGCCGCGAGGAAGAATATAGGCATGTCGAGATGGGGTGACCTCTACGTGGTTCGACAGACGAGTAAGGTCGTGGTGTACATTGCGACCTGAAACCGACAAACCCCAGGCTTGGATAGCCGAAGGCCGTTGTTAGGTGCTATGTGCTTGTCATATATGATTACAATCGCTGTACGGATCTTAAGCAAAGCATTTAGATGCAATGCCGATGATGAAAATCAAAGTACCCGTTGAGGGTCGGGTTACTCCGAAGCGACCGTTTCGTTCCCTCAATTAACTAACTAGCAACGCTGTTGAGCGGTGCCTGTTTAGGGCCAGGAGCGCCAGAACGGAATAGCAAGAGGTACCGCTAGGAAACGCTTTTGGTCGCCAGCTCTGAGGAAACCTTCCGGTGGGGGTTAAACCCTTGTTAGGTCAGTGATGATCCCACGCTTTGCGGCGATGTAAATTAAAGAGACTCGTAAGCTTTGCCGTGGTGGCACCAAAGTGATACTATGTTGATAGCGAGTCACAGTAGGAAATTCCACACCTCCCTTGGGAGGCACACTTAAGTGGGAGGCGTTTTCGGCCCAGCGCCCTGGACGCCCAGGCGGCCGCTTGTAGCAGCGACCGCTCCGGGGGGGGGGGGCTTCCCAATCTTTACGTCCCTTAGGGGGCCAGAGGGCTGAGGGGGTTTTCCGGGAAGCCCCATGAAGAGCGCAGGCTCGGGACAGCTGATTTTCTTCCACATGTAGGATTTTCAGTGCGAGCAATGTCGGGATCACGTGGAAGCATATTTGTTTTTCTTTTTACACTCAATTTTAATATACCTGCAATCACTTCTAAGAGTTATTTCTTTGTGTTCGTTAGTTTTTCATGATTAATATTCTTTTGTTAGGAAAGCCGTTCTCATTGTACAGACAAAGCATTTACAAAAATCACTCGACTTTTTAGTTACAGTCGTATATTAGCTGCTAGCCATCATTTATTTTTAATGGAGGCTGGCTGGATAGGGACCCCATTTGTTTATAGCAAGGGGCCCCGTGCAGTTTTAATCCACCCCTTGAATATTGTATCAATGCTAGAGCAAGGCATACAATCTAACTTCGAAACCCTGACTTCAGAAAGCAGGAATGTTAATTGTAAACATAGTGAAGTATCATTGCAGAAGTGGGTAAAAGCAACCGGTCTCTATGTTATTATTAAAATGAGGCTAGTTATTGGATATGAGATGTGACAGAACTTATGAAAGGAGATATTCAGGCATCTTAAATGCTTATAGCTCTACAGTGAGTTTTAAAAAAGTAGAGAAATAAAAACAAATACTGCATTTCTAATGTTTATCAGAGGTTTCTATGTAAATATGCATTTTAAAGTTTTCGGGGAGAAAAGAGAAATGCAGGTGTAATGAAATAAGGATTGTTAGGTACCACCCGCCCCTTAACCACTTGCTACGAATCCATGAATGGGTAGAGAGGTTACTAGGTGATTTATTACTGTGTCCCACCCTCCTCCGCTATTCAGGTCTGGACAGGTCAAGGGTCCATCACCGAACTCGGTCTATTTAACTCCACCCATTCGACCCTGAGTTTGTTTTCTTGTATTTTCCTCAAGTGTTCGAGACCCTGTTAATTATGAAACAGGCTGCTTTTCTCATTAAAGTTAAATACAGAACTTTCGGTAATATTTACTATGTAAAGAGAAAGCAGATTAGATATGGGATTAGAGAGACAGAGAGAGATTTTTGCACTTATCGCAGGAGCTATAAGCTGGCCACCGTTAGTTGTCATTGTAAACGCCAACGCTATCAACGTTTTTGTGTGTGTTTACCTTTTTACTCTAGTAATTTAGTTGTTGTTTGTTATTGTCATAAGTTAAGATTTACTAAGTTAGTTTTAAACTAATTAATTTTACCACGAGCCATTTAATCATTACTCTATCATTATTGTAAGTTAGAGAGTTTAATAACACTTGCGGACGTAACAAGGATATTTAATAACTTTTTTAAAAAGTGATAATTTTTATTTTGAACAAATATTTTAATGTACAAGTAGAACTTATATTGAAATCCTTTGCTTACATTGTTTCTTGTTGCAGATGCATGTGGAAAATTTTAATTTGATTTATGGACAACGCAGGTTAAAATTACATGTTCGTTTCGAAAACTCTGGTTCAATTGATATATTTAACTATTAATCATAGTTATTAGTTATGAATCAAGTTGTATCTCTATCTCCTTTAATCTCTGATTTGCCATAAACATAATTTAAATTTCTCGAAATAATTTTTAACGCAATTTCCAAATAAGACAAACTGCATTTTTAATTTGAAAATTATCTCCTGTCTGTTCGTGCTTGCCCAAGCAACTGCTCCTGAACCATACCTGCGTTTTGAAAATATTTTACAGAGGCCCCAGGAATATGTAGGGGCAAAGAACATTCACGAAAATATTTACTCGAATTTTAAAAAGCAGGGGAAAAAATATTTTGTGAATTTCTCGCCAACTATATTATCTATCGGGGTTAAACAAGCGCCAAACGATAGATAATTTTATTTAGAACAATGCTGGAGAAACTCTTTTGGATTAATCTATTTTCGCTCGACTCCGTTATTTTAGCACACGTTTGTAGATATCAATTGTATTCTTTAATTCCTGAATCATTGGCTTGAAATGACTTTTACTTCATTTTAAAATTATTTCCCTTAAATTATTATTGAAAAATTGTTGGCAATTGCGCCTAAAAACTCTTTCAACGTTTTATTACTCGTATTTATCATTATCATTTATAAAATCATTTTCTCAATTTTTAAAGAATGTTAAATCGCTCCTTATCGAGTAATTTAAATTTTTTTAGCCATTTTATAACATCCAAAATCACTCATTCTTCGAGTTGATATTTGCAAAGCCCTTTCCTTTAAGCCTTCTTAATACAAATGGGCACTAAATCTCTTAACTGTTGTAACAGTACAGGGGCTAAATAATATATTTTCTAAGCCCTTACTCATTTAACACTACTTTTCGAACATAACAAATAAACCAAGTTATTAATTGTGTACACTCAAACATTATACATTACATCTACTATAAGCAGGACTCAACTAAACGAATTATAAAGTAGAACAATTTTTTTTTATTTTTAATAAATAATTGTAAGTTCATAATTTATTAAATTATCAGACTGATGGATGTAGACAAATATAACCTGATCACTATAACTTCTTCTTTTGAAAGGGGCTGTTTCGTTAACAGGGAACATACCCACATCAAACTGTTTATACATATCTTGTGAATGAATTTTATTAAAATATCTATAAAATTAAATAAATTTTAATAAATACTTTACATGTGTAATTTGTGTTATTTAATGTCAATATTATACATATTAT
>MUZC01000635.1:600700-621470 GCA_002072015.1 Radix auricularia | reverse complement strand
TACATATATATATATATATATATAGATATATGTAGATATATATATATTGATCCATTTGCTCTAATTTTTTAGAACCTTTCCAATGTATCTATTTTAAAACCCATTAAAACCTAATTACTCGCCTGAACTTGCAGCCGATCTCACTCACCTATAAAGAAATAACAGATCAGCTAATCCCAAAATGTATCTATTGTAACAATATTTTTCTTTTTATAAATTATTCATACTAAAATTACCATGTTAATTTTAGCTGTCAAAATAGAAAAGGAGTGTATATTGAGGCAACACTTTTACATTTTGATAAAAAGATAACTGAATATTATTACAGTTATGAAAAATTGAATATTGATAATAGTAAGACTTGCTCCACTTCTCTTCAATGTAGAATTCGGAACTTTCACAGTTGTGGTTACGACTCCATTCCCACTCTTGATTGTTGTCTTTGTTGTCGAATTGACACTAGTCGTGGTGTGACTTATAGTAGTAGTAGTCGGGCGTGACGTCGTTTTTATTGACGTGGAACCAGATGTAAACCCTTCTGTGGTTGTGGTAGACTGGCCGGTGCTTTGAGAACCTGCCAAGACCGTGGTGCTTCCAGTTGTGAGGAGATCTTTCAAACGTAAAACAAAAGAAGCATGTCATTTTTCTCGTGATACCTACTGATTTTTCTTTCTTTTTAATGTCTAACACATTGATTAAAATAACTAAAAGTGCTCAAATTGCTACAAATTCGTAAACTAAAAACCAAGTGAAATCGTAAGTTATCTGTTAAGATAAAATCCTCTTTGTCATGTCCCGATATGATACACATTTGTGTGTGTTGGGTGTGTTTAATTCTGAATTTTTTTGTATTTAAAAAAAAATAAAAATGCTGTGCTACATTTATGTACCAAATTTTTTTGTGCATGACACGTGGACACACTATGCTTTTTATAATATGTGATCGTTTGCTTATAATTGAAAGAAGTCTAAATCTATACTAATAAAAGGGAAAGACCTCAATGACTGACTCACTGATTCATAACTAATTCTCCAACTTTCCGAAAGTTTGGGAAGTTGTTGGGTCCCCTCTCACGACGAAAATTGGTGAAGGGAAAACGAATTTTTAAAATCTCGCTCATGTAAGGCCGGGGGCCCAAAAACATTTTTTCCCTATATGGGCTTTAATAAAAATTGAAAATCAACAATTTTCCTATTTCCCGTGTAGGTAGGAGCATGAAACTTTGGAAATTTTTTGAGTACACGCTCCCGACAAAAACTTGCAAACAAGAATGTTAAAATTCCCTCTCATGGGGGACCGGGGATACAAATTTAGTTTTGCCTTATGTAAAAACCAAATCATCACTAATTCTCCAACTTCCCGTGTAGGTAGGAGCCTGAAATTTTGAGAAATTGTTGGGTGCCCTCTCACGACGAAAATCGGCGAAAATGAATTTTACAAATCTCGCTAATGTGGGGCCGGGGGCCAAAAATCATTTATTTTTCCTTATACAGGCTCTATAAAAAAAACAGATTTTCCTATATCCCGTGTAGGCAAAAGCATGAAACTTTGGAAATTTTTTGAGTACGTGCCCTAGACGATAATTTGAAATTTATTTTCTGTATTTTTTTGTTATAATTGATATATTGGTTAAGTGCACTGAGGGTTCTCTGAGTTATGCAGCTCATTTGTGTTGTTTTTTTCTTAGATACTGTGTTAGTTTAATTTTAAATATACTCTATCAAAAATAAAGTCAAATGTCATTTTACTGTTAAGAAGCGTTAGCCGGTTTTTAGACTTACTTATCTCCATACAAAGAAAGGGCGCTGGCGTTTCACACTCGTCATCCCATATCCTCTTTTTGGTGGCTGTCTCTACGAAGATGTCCGCACAGTCCTCTGTGGCCGTGTAATTGTCCGGTTGACCGTAGTCGTACTGCCAGAACCCGGACAACTCTGTGGCCTCAGTGCCGTCGGCCTCCCACACCCAGGTCCCCTCTACAGCAATGTCGTTAGCACCGATCCACACAGAATTGTCTGCAGTGTCAATACATTCAGGAAATTATCAATTATTTTATGTTCGTTCCCGATAAGTATTACAAATAAACAAGTAGTTTAAAAATGAGATAGTTAAAATGAAATATATATTTTTAATTGTCAAAGGAACAACGGTTTAAAAGAATATCTGTGGAAAGATTAATTTAGATATGACTGGAAATATTTTTTGTTGAAAAACTCAATTGTATCAAGTGCAAAATGATACGTCCCATTTAAAAAGTACCAGCCATACTATGCCAAAGGCGCCTCCGTTGGCTTGGACACGTCAAGAGAATACAAACTGGTCGCATACCCACATATCTTTTATACAGCGAGCTGGCGAATGGGAAAAGGTCGGTTGGTCGGTCATGTCTTAGATACACGGACGAATTCAAGAGAGACATGAAGGTAGCAAACATCGTCAAACACAACTTGGAAAACCTGGCTGAAGATAGGACCACGGGGCGGGCTATAGTGAAAAAAGGATCCCTAAGAGCAGTGGAGTAAACTAGGGAAGAAGCAATTAGAAAAAGAGCGAGGAGAAAGGCCGCACAACACAGACCCATTACATTCGTGTGTGAGAAATGCGGAAGAGACCAGCACTGAAGGATTGGACTCGTCAGCAACACCAAGAGCTGCGAATAATAAAGATAAATTTATCGTCTTTCGCAGACGGACAGATGCCATACACTAATAATTTATCTTTTCTCAAGGATGAAAAAGTGTTTAAACTGTGCACATTTTTGGACATTGGTAAAGTAATTCTGAAAATAGATTGGACAAGGCAAAATGCCCCGTTTGAACCCTATCCCACAACACCACAAAATAAGACAACACATGTCTGATAACAACACTGGTACTTAGAAGGAGAAAAGCGCTATGGGTACATTTCATATAATTTTAGATGAAAACAAGAGCACTTCTTGTTGCATTTGTATGTTATTGCTAAAAATAGTTCTTTCCAAAAAGACACACACATACAAAAAAAAAAAAGACCAAAAAAAAAAAATGTTCATGTTTTACTCTGAAAATCAATTTTAAAAAAACAAACAACGTCAACCGACACACCTCCCTCCTAAAAAAGAAAATACAAATTATTAGCAATGAAATGGTTGGAATAAACTTTTAAAAAGCCATAATTTGTCAGCATTTCATTTCAGGTGATTTTTAATTGTCGAAAATAAGATAGAAAAATGTCAGAAACGAAAATAAGGCAATTAAACAAGTTGAGGTTTATTAATTAATTTATTTAACTTTGACTTTAATGATCACCGATTGACAAAATAACCAAATTAAAAGCAATACATTATACATAATAATAATTTTAACTTCAAATGCAACAAATTACGAAAAGAAAAACAGTGAAGCGCTCATTATTTAAATAATGTACTAGGGCTGTTAATGATTAATTTAAATTTAATAGTAACCTTTTGCAAAATTAACGATTAATTAATTGTTAAGTTTAAATTAAAGTCAAGAATTAAAATTTATTATGTCATCGTTAGAATGTATTTCACGTTCTTGTTAAAAATCTATAAGACACCTGAACGTCTTCTTTATGAAATCTTTGAGCAAAATCCGTAAACAGGCAGGTTTATTGACATTAGTTGGGTCAAATGTTTAGCTGATCTTATTGACAATATAACCAGCCGAGCTGAACACACATTTTCATAGCTTTAGACTTTCTCAACTGAATTTTATGATAATGTAGTGAATGTTTGGTTTGCTGGTGATATGTAAGCGATTTATTAGAACAATGGTAGCACTGTTTAAGCTGCGCGGCTGAGCACATATTTGACGGACGCAACGCATGAGTTTTAAAACACCGAGCAGCAAATTTTGTAAAATATTCCTCAAAAATAAAAACACCTTTCTAATTCCAGATGCAAGAACAAACAAATCCTGTATTCGGGCGTGAAATGAGTTGCTAGAAGAAGCAAGGAAAGCCAACACTTAATCATCATTTAAAACTCTAATAAGAATACGGGACTAAGCAAAAACCAAAGATATACGTAGGACGCAATAATCTTCTGTTCAGAAGGAGTGACTGTAATGTATAAGATAAGATTAGACTTAGAGGGAACGTTGCATGGTAAGCAAAAGATTTCTCTTGGTGTCCACAATAACCTACATCAATGTTTTGGAGAGTGGCGTCAGTCAATTGGATTAAAACCAACATGTTCGTGTAATTGTTCAAAAACTAGTTGACATTTATCTGCCGACATATTTCACTGTTTGACTTCTAGTCCATTTACAAGTGGTGGCTCGATTAATCGTTAAAAAGTAATCGAGGAACTATTCGTTAATTCCCGCTACCCTAAAATATACCTTTCAAACCTAAAATATACCACTAAAATGTGTTAATTAAGCGGCTTTACAAACTGCTAACATTAACGTTTTGCAGGTTGTAGACCTAAAGGAACCCATATGTAATGTATGAAAAACAACTTTAACGTTTATAACTTAATTGCTTATACTCTATCGTGGCCGATCATCACGTTAACTTATATAATGGCCGCCAAGATATTGACTGGGTTTCTTAAATGGGAAACAACCAACAACTTACAGTCTGATGCCTGTGCTGTTGACTCCATTAGCTGTGTTAGTGTCTTAACAGAAGCCAGGACTCCACCAATGGATTGACAGGCATTCTGATTTGGAGAGTTCCAAATGATTGTTTTATTTTATATTTTAATGTTTTAAAACTACATGCTAGAATATCATCTGTTTTGGATTAGATACGACGAGTGGAGATAAGTAAATAAAGCATAAGGATGGTAACGCTAAATAATTTTCTAAAAGAATATTTTTAAAGGCATTTATTCTTTCTAAATATATGTTTCAGTAATTCGCATCCCAGGATAACAACAGTTAAACTTAAACTTAAAAAATAAAAATAGATACATTAAATCAGAGGCGTCACTTGGATTGTTGTCACCCGTGACAGTGGCTCATGGTGTCACCCCCTCACGAATTATACCATATAACTACTGCGAGTCTGCCCGTGCCAATTAACTTGGAACTTTAAATTTTGGTGTCACAACTTGTGATGGTGTCACCCGGAGTGGCCCGTCCCCACCGCACCCCCAAGTGACGCCACTGTATTACACCATAAAACTTAACCTTAACAATAACAATTATTTTTTAAGGAACTCGCCTCTTCATGAAAAAAGCTATTTATTTGTTCCTATTAAAAATTAAAGCTTAGAGATGTAAAGTCAAAACCTGTGTAGAAGAAGCCAGGTTATTTCGTTTTGTTCAACATCATCGAAGCTATTTATAGATCCTTAATTTACAAGGATATACACATATGATTTTACTAATATTTAACTTTTAGGAAAAAAAACCTGTTTACTTTTGCTTGAAAATAAGTGTATGCCGTACTATTATAAAGATAGCACACATTTTCTGACAAAATTGACCCTGGCCATCTGCATGTTACTGAAATATAAATTGACAAAAAACATACAAGTTAGTAAAGTTCCAATCTAATTGTAAATTAATATTGTTATACAGTTCTAAAATTTAAAAAAAATTTTTAAAGCTTTAAGTTTTTTTTAGATTTTTCTTTAATTACATTAATTTGTTTAGTTAATTCAACATTAAATCAAAATCAAGAACCGAAAAAATCTTTTTAGTTTGTTTTGAAATAATATGTTTTCAAAGTGAGATTTGAAATATCATGGGAGGCTTTTTCAAGAGATTAAAAAAATAATAATAATAAAATAAAATAACCGGAAAACAAATACAATTGTTAAATTTTTAACGAGGTAGATAATTTTCACCATCTTTGTTTGCGTTTAACTTTGATGATTTTAACATAATAATATATTTAAAATTACCTTTTTCTTTTGCAATTTTCCTTCAATTGCTGTCTAATTACTTTTATTAATTCTTTTTTAGAAAATGTTTTCCTTAAAAAAAATATGCAAATTAAAAGCAAAAACGTCTTAACACCTACCGCATGTTACAGTTGGCAGGCTAAAAAATACAAGAAAAATAAGGAATTCTCCATGTTTCCTTCCCATGACGTTTGTCTGGACAAGAAATAACCTCACATCACCTTTCGTTTTCGGAAATAAAAATTTAAAAAACACAAAAATAGCATATATATTATTACTTATGTTACGATAAAAATTGACTTTAAATTGATTTTAATTAACGAGTTTTAAATGTTGCTTTCTCATTAACATATATATATATACGTACATACACATATCTTACATTTTGAACCATGCCTTACAGAATATATATTAAATGATAATTTTCATTTATGAAGCGTGAAGTTTAAAATTTTTATTTATATATTCATAAACATATTTAGACCATTTTATAAAAGTAAATAAAATTGCCACTCTATAGCTAAAATGTGATTGAATTTTAAAAAATGTATAATTATTTATCAACGGACCTTACAACGCTCCAAAGTTAATGACATGCTTGTCTAATGTTATGAAATAAGTATATTTGCTTTTAAAGAACACTGCTTTGTTGTTTCCAGAACCTTTTTTCACCAACCTGAACGGTTCTCCTGTTAGGTAGGGTGTAACTCATTTTAATTTAAGGAAAATATCATAAAATTTTTATTTAACATCTATTAGATAATTTTATTTTTAAAATGGCTTAAAAATTGGCCAATTAATTACTTGATACAATGATGAAAATATCATTCCATGCCATTATATTATAAATAAATGTTATTTGAACAACTTTGTCAATAATCCTGTGAAACATAACGATCCTATGCAAAACTTTGTTGAGATATCTCGAGCCTATTTCACTTTTCCATAGAAAACAACATATAAATACAGGTAACAATATAAAATCGGTCAACAAAATACCTAGAAAGTAAATCATTATTATTAAAAATTAATTTTAATTTTTCAGTTGACACACATGTAAATATACTATTAAATTATTATAATTTCATTTATACTTATTTGAGAACACCTGTAATTTGATCGTTTAAAAATAAAACCTGGTCATAACCACGCATACTCGCCCCCACGCTCAGCCCCCTCCCCAAACTTTATTTTTTTTAAAAATAATCAAACAACTCCAGTGAATACCTGAAATTCGCAGTTAAACCCCGGCTACTTCATAAAGCTTACAGTAAAAGAAATGTTGCGTATGTATAACGGTAACAGAACAATTGCAAATATCGTGATAACAATCCTCATTGTGGAAGAGATTTAAAGCTGACGGGCATGACGCATGATACTGGGGCTCTAGCGACAACAACATGGGCATTGTATTCTGTGAGGAAAGGGGAGAAAACCATTTATATTGGCTGACATTATGCAAAGAGTAACGGGACATTAGATAATTAACTGAGCTAAATATAATCACTAGAGAAATATTTTAAAAAAACAAAAAACAAAGAAACAAACAATGTAAATGAAATATTTGCAAAATATATTCAATAAATATGTTTTCCCCATACAACTCTCAAGAAAGAACAAATCTAATAAATTTCATTCAATTTGAAATGATTATTAATCTTTGGCAAATAGTTGTTTTCCAGAAGCTTTAGGAGCATTTGTTTTATGTTCGATGTAACCTATAATTAAATTTTAAATGTTTAAATATGATAATGGTAAGCAAAAAAGTTGATAATGGTACTCATAAACAATAAAACAGGAAGTGAAGCTGTAATAACCGAGTCTTTATAAGCGTCTTCTGTGTGGGTCTTTATAAATCAATTTGACTATGTGTAATACCTACAACCATAGCTTATTATAGATGGGTGGAAGAGTAGAAAGTCACATAAAGTATTCTAGCGAAACCTTTTGAAAATTGTATATATCTAAAATGTGTTTTGAAGCGAGAGCAACATTTATTTTCAAATATGTTACACCTTTAAAAATTACAGTAATTTAAAATAACGGTAATCTATTTTCAATGGATAAATTGTATAAAACCTGGATACAAATCTAATGTACAGGCCTCTACTCTTAAGAAATATATCTATGTTTATATATATATCTATATATATATATATATATATAAATATATGTACATGAGAGATAGAGATAGAGGGAGAGAGCATAATATTTCAGGGTCTAAATATTTTTTATAAGTACGTAAATCTGTCATAAATATTGAAATTTACAAGACGCATGTCACAGTTCAGCCAGTAGACATAGGCTAGAAAAAAATCTTCTTTTTTTTATTTTTCTTTTCTTGTTAAGCTTGCATAATCCTTTAATTGTGGAAGTGATTGACTTTGTGGTGTTACTTTTATCTTTCTTTCGTCATAGTTTTGTGTTAAATCTTAATTTTTTTTAAAATTATTATTATTATTTTTTTGGTGATAAATTAAGTTGTCCAACTAGAATGTCCTCAATTATTATTCCAATTTTAATTTCTAGTAAATTGCACTATGTAATATTGTAAAACGAAAATAAAAATTTTTCAATTATCTGATTACTAAAGCATTATTTTAAAACATTTACTTTTAATAGACTTTTTAATCTTTATTTTTAAAGCATCTCATTTGAAATGACTAATTTATTAATACCTAAAGTTTGTAATGCGTACGTTAATTTCTGTTCATACCGACGTATCTCAATTTTGGATAATATCGTGTACACATTTTCTACGGGTACCGAATCCGAATAGTTAGATGTACTATTAGCCGGATGCGGGTAAGAAACAGAGTACTAGGGTTGTTAAACGAAAATTGGACATCCGATTTCATTTTGGGTTCAAAAATGATAAGGGGTTGCTTTATTTCGCAAGACCATTAAAACCGTGTAATTGGCTTTCAATTTTTCTAACAATACAATGACATTTCAGGCATTTAAATTGGTTTATTAAATTATTATTGACTGAATTTTTTAATGCTTACTTTAAAGCCTTCTAAAATCTTCATGCACTGATATTATGATTATAGGAATGATTTTATGTTATTTCAATATACATGAATACATTTATTATATATTACTTGTGAAATATAATGTTATTGTTAAAATGTTATTTACTTACTTTGTAACTGTTAGTCACTGCTAATTTCACTTATTATATTTACTTAAATTTGAATTTATTTTATCATTTTATTCGATATTTAAACACTTTAAAGTTTTTGGTAAGTAGAGCGGCGTGGCGGTAGTTGCTAGAAGAAACACGAAATTGTCCTAGAAAATTTGTTTATTAAATTCATATCGTTAAATTTTTAAATGATTAATTTCTATAATTAGGTTACATTTGTCTAAATTTTTGACAATTTCTAAATATACTAATATTAATATTTATCGAATTCTAAACTTGTAATTTTTAAAGTTATGTTTTGATATGTTCGGTCGGGGCGAAGTTCCGGAGCGATTTGCGATTGGTCCCTAATTTAAATCCTATACATTTTAGTTGTTTTTAAATGGCTAACCACCATTTAGGGTAAAAAATAATGTAACGCACCAAATAATGTGAAGGATGCCATACAATTGTGACGATGTGTGAAGAGGGGCCACAAAGAACGTCACATCAAAACGTGCAAATGCAAATACAAGTTCTACTTAATTATTTGATTGCTCACACTTTAGTTTTTGAGTTTATTTTTAATGGCTTCACGCTTTTATTTATATTTGAGTGCAGTATTACGTACATACTTAAATATATAATTATTGTTTCTTTTTATAAAGTAAATAGAATAATAACAATTTTCAAATAGAAATAAACGGCCTTTATATCTTCCTCTTATCTTATCTAGACAGGCGCTCCTTCTATACAGAAGATAACTGCGTCCACAGACCATGACGTATGCTCTGTTGGCAAGTGATGCAGCGTTCACATGCCATGGCTATCAAGGTTCCTCGCATTACCCAGCCGCCTAACTAGTGTTAGGTACCCATTCGGAGCTGGTTGACTCAGGGATTCCCTAGGTCACGGGAACAAATCCTTGCCTTCGCATGGTTTTGAACCCGTGACCATGGGTGCGCCATTAAAGCGCGCTGCACTCAAGCACAGTGTCCCATTGTATTGGTTGGGTAAAGATGTGTGACGTCATATAGGAAGTATGCGTATTATTTTAGGATGACTTGTCACAAAAACGGGGGTGGGGGGTGAAAAATCGACCTAAATTGTGTGACAACATTTATGGACGGCCCATGTCCATAGTAAAGTTTTAAATAGCCAAGCGTTTATTATTTTGTAATAGAGCTTTTGTCATTCATTGTACTCAATAACAAAATCATTTAGGGCTCGAAACAAGATTGACGAGCACTTGATTTTGTCTTTAAGAAATGTAATCAACAAGCTTTATAACAAATTAATTTTGACTGTTTGCCATTAAATGAGATCATACTCTAATAAAGCTGGCTGGCCCAGGTTTTTTAAAATATTTTTTATATCTATAAAGGAATCAAATTTTGGTTTCAATTTTTGAAAAAAAAAGTATTCTTAATGTTATTATTTTTTGAAAAGGGAAAAAATAATTTATTACTAATCTCAAACGTAGTTTTTTTTTATTATTACTTTTTTTTTCTACGTCCCAAACTAAATGTTTCATTCTTTTTTTCTTTTTTTTAAAATTTAAACTATAGGCTTCACCTCAAAATAATGTCACAAAGAAACATTTATTCCCTTGAATTTTAATAAATCAATACCACAGTAATTGATCTGAAGGAACTAACAGGATTTATAGGCTTAGGGCTATACTTAAAAAGGGCTCTGTGTTTGACTCTGATTATTATCGGGTGTCTTAAAAGTTCATATGTTTACTAGAAGCAAACTTGCCCCTGTGTGCTTAAATTTAATTTATAAAAAATATTAAATGAAAAATATTTGTTGTTAACACTTTTTACATTAGTTAGTCTTTTGTACGTCTATTTAATGTAGAGCTTAATTCAATAAAATTTTAACTTATACCCATCTACAACCTTCTGCCGAAATGAGCGAGGAAGCTACACTAATAGAATTATAATCCACTTTATTCAAAAAACGTTTAGAGTCCGTGTGCCATTTGAAAATTCTCGTGTGTCAAGAGTGGCACGTGTGTCATAGGCTGACGACTCATGTTTTTAAATCATCATCTGCTAAAATGTTCACTATTGCAAAATTAGGAATACTATTGGTTTTGCTCTGTAAAAAAAAAAAAAATAAAATAAAAAAAATAAAAACAACTTAACGTTTATTTCATTATTAACGTAAGAACCGTGGAATAGAAAAATAATTAACATACAGTAAGAAATAGATTTTTCATGACTCTAAGTAGAAAAGAAAACTTTTTTTTGTTTGATTTTTTTTCTTTTAAAGTTAATTACTGATTCTATGCTAGGATCATCATTAAATGTATTTATTTATAATGAACGTTCAACCTCCCTTAGAGGCGAATGTTATTAACAGGCTCTAAACTTCCGACACATTCGTTTAACGTTGATTCTATTTGCTGTTGTTTTTTTTTAATCAGTCGTAATAATTCTTATTTCTAATGCAATATTTTTCCTCACGCTAGACTGATTAGTTTTACATTTGTACCTAATTAAAAATAAAAGCATAGACATAAACATTGGTGACATACTCAAGTCTAAAGTGAGCATCTGTAAAATATATTCTAGCATGTTAAAGATGCATGTATTTAATGTATTAGGGCTGTTATCGATAAAATTAAATTTAATTGTTAACTTTTGAAAAATTACCAATTAATTTATCGATACTTTTGTTAAGCTAAAATTAAAGATGTATTTCGTCATTAAACTGAAAATTTGAAGGGAAGTAATAAAAACAGGCAAATGATTTTTTTTAATTTTTTTTTTTTTTTAAAACACGGTTTGCAATTAAAAATACGTTAAGTAATGTATTAAAGTTTCGGCTTTTGGATTAAAGTTTCAAATTAATTTTAAAATATAAAAATAATACAGCTATATAAAAATTGTTTGATTATTAACAAATGCATGAAGATCATCTTTTTATCCCAAGTGGTTCAAAAGTTATACTTTTATTCTAAGACCTTATAGATCTAATTACTTTTTTTCACTGTGTTATTTTACCTCACGTTTTGTGCCCTTTTATGGCATTTTTTAAAAATACAATATGTGTTGGTTGCATATTTAAATATAAGTAGTTCAATATAATGTTAATGAATTGAAATTTTGTTATTGTTTATTAATTAACATCTAAAAACAATTGTGTTTTTTATATCTTTGTCCTTATAAAACATTTAATTTGAAAATTTACGCATTGACAGTAATACTTAGAAATGGAGAAGTTTGTACTTTTAAAAACATATATATTATTAATTATTTATTAAAATCGAAAAATAATTTTAAAACATTTTTTTAATTTTAACCACTATTTTATCGATTAAAAAAATTTGAATCGATAAAGAAATGTACCGATTAATCGAGAAATTTTCCGCAGCCCTATATATATAACGAGCGATTCATAGTTGATTTATGCATGTACATAGAATATCGGTGTTGTGAGGGAGTAAAGTGGGGGAGGGAAGTTGTCTCCTAGTCTCCTATAACTTGCTTGTGTCGGTATGTCAAATCAAATTCGTTCCCTTTTATATGAGCATCAATCAGCGACTCACTTTTCTGTCAATTCATTTAGCCGTATTGCTGTATCCCCCACCTCATCTCAATATCTAAATTTGCCTTTATAAAATAAACAGTTACAATGACCGATTGGGCTTGTAAATTTGGTCCTCACTAAGTCGAACTTCCTTATTCGTAAACCTCCCAATTGTCGAATTAATTTTTAGGCCCTGGCCGAATTCCATGAGTCTTATGTATTTTTAGATCTCCTTAACTCGAGAATGTTTGCTTTCAACCTCTGTAAGTCGAATTTTTCTTGACGTTTGGGTGAAAGAAAAAAATATTACTCCCAACATCCCACTTTTGAGCTAGTCAAGTGTGGGGGAGAGATTTTCTCATTTCTGTTGATATTTCAAATCGTCCTTTCAAATGAAACGTCAGACACCGTCTATTCTTTCTGTCATGCCTTTCTGGCTGGTTTGGCTGTTCCCCCCTGCGACTCTAAACAAATATATTTTTGATTGAAATATGCCTATTACTCCATCTTCCTGAACTCAAAAACTCCTTAAGTTGATTTTTTTTTAAATTTTTTTTTTTGGGTGGGGGGTCAATTTTATTTAGCTTTAGACAGGTCTGATCATAGCATTTTTTTAAAAAAATGTGTTCCATTTCTCTTTTATGCTATCCTATTATTTTTCTTTGGGGTCGGCTTGAGAGCGGGTGACACACTTTTTAAGCTTTTCTCTTTCAAAAGAGGGGACAGGTTGTCTGCTTATAAACGAACGGTCTAGAGAACTAGTATATACGTTATATATTTATGTAGCCGAGTGGTGGGCTAAGGTTGGGTTTTGTTAACTACTTGACAATTAACAAACAGGTGAAAAAGAAATGCAGGTCGTGAGAACTATAGTTTCTATACTTGTTTATTTATTGGTCTATCTTCTAATGATGACACTGTAATTTAGCTAGCAGGTAACAAAGTATACAGTTCTACTACTGCCTATGCCCTATTCTACCTAGGTGCCGTGTGCCGAGTGATTCTCTCGGTGAATCTCGGTGACTCTCTGGGTGATTCTCTCCTAACCTAGCTTTCTTATCCCGTATATGTTCCGTGGACCGGAAGATGTTGGTTCCGGTCTAGTAGTATTGAATATACTCTAGCCGGAAACGTACATTTCCGGTCATTGTTTAGAGGACCGATTACTTTCACCTCCGCCGGAAGCGATGCGTTTCCGGCATCCAAATACACAATATTGTGCTGGCGACGGAAAATTTCGTCTTCCGACTCCCATAAATACTGGAACCCACCCACGGTCCACGTGAAAACATCTGTAACCCAACAGTCCAGGTCCCATCCCTCTGCCGGAGTGAACAGAGGCAGACGACCCTTTGTTTGGGTGCGTAGTGAGGGGGGAGCAGTTGTGGCGCACCTATGTATGTTTTGGTGGCACAAGGCCATATTTAAATATATAATAAAGCCTTTATTTAAGGCAGATTTTTTTTTTCTTCGATAAAAAAGCTGTTTCCGCACACAAGACCACATACACACACTGTATTAATAGACGATATAGTTTTAATCAAATATCGTGATAACTCATTTGAGCTATAGATTCTATAACCTAATCAAAACCTTATACTTGAAAAATGTAATTAAAAGAAATCATTTTTAAAAAATATGTAAATTACAGTAATTGACTATAATTTATTTATTAAACAATACAGTTTTACACCTGTGTTCTAATGATTTCTTTAAAACACTTTATGTCACTATTATGTACAACTGTTTGCCCGACGCTTGTGAAAGGTGGCTAACGGGAAATTACTAATCATTTGTAGGGCTATTTCCCTTTAGAGTTTGTGTAACTCATTTCAGTAAGTACATAAGCTTTCCTCTAAATCAGTTTAACTCTCTGGGTTCTTAGCTAGTCATAATTTAATGCACAGACAAACTCTAACTTATTCTTATGTCATAATTGTGTGAACAGTAAATGCTTCCATTTTAAAATACGGATATTCATAGCGAACCTTTTGGCAAAGAGCCTTCCTCAACGAACAAACAATACACAAATATATATAAATGATAATGATATTAAGAAATGATAAATAACACTATAGATGAGGTGAAATCCAAAGATTCCATCAAGGCAAAGTAGGATGAGAGTAGTTTGAGCTTAAATAGGATAGTCGAGATTGGGTTTGGCAAAACTTTGGATTTCACCTCAGCTAATTTTCTTTTTTTTTTCATTTCTTTATAATCAGTTTATTCGTGTATTGTTTGATTGTTGAGGATGGTTCTTTGCCGAAACGTTCCCTGATTTTTTACATTCTATCAGTTTAACTCATACACTGTTTACTCTTTTTCACAAACTGGTTTTGCTCAGCTGGTTTGATGTTTAGGAAGTAATAATTTAGTCACGTGTTGCCTGATAAGGCTCTAAGTGCCGACTGTGGTAACAAACACTCACACAGCCCTTCGGGTGAAATAGTACCCATCAGATTTCATATTAATAACCTATAGTTTATCTTGTATCACACATATGACCACGTATTTATCTATACTGATTCTCTTCCCGCTGACAGATTCATACCTGCTTGTTTCTGTTTCTTATGAGATCGTTGCAACTCTCCAAGTGTTAGCTAGTTAATTATACAATTAAGAAGTTTGAGTTGAATACTAATTGGTTATGTTAAGGTTTTTTTATTTACTAATGTGTGTTACTTTCATTTGTTAATAAATTGAAATTAACTTTTGATTTAATTATTTTATTTAAATGTTTGTTATTAAAAGTAAAGAGGATATTTTGTTTTAAATTTCTTACAAATTTACCTTTTAAAAAAATGAATGTTAGTAAATTTTTAGGCAAAAGTAAAAAGCTAAAAAATAATTAGAATTGTTTCTTTATCTAGTTGAAAAACCTAACTAATCAGGATAATGTATAAGTTTTAACATTATTATGTATTTTACCAAACCAAAAAAACAAACATTTTCAATATTTAAAAAAAAAATAATAATTTATATCCATACTTTTCGTAATAGAGTTCACAAAAATGAAATTTGTTTTTTAAACTTTATTTATATATAAGATAAATGTTTAATTTTACCCTCATGACATTTTTAAGTATTTTATTTTTATTATTTTGAATTAACTATAAACAAATATTTCGATGCATAATTTTGTTAAGACAACATTTACATCCTTAAATCTGTACAGTGTAATGATACTCTTTAACATTCATACTGACCAGTATTCATTATATTTACACAGCAATTTTCTTATATATAAAAATTAATAAATTTGGTGAATTAATAAAATATTGTTCAAATAGCATGGTTGTGAGTATTACTGTATTCAGTTTTTAAAAAAAATTAAAATCGTTTTTAAGGTATAATCAATTAAAAACTACTTGCATAATCTTTCAACAATTCCATTTTTTAAGAAAGGAAAACAATAACCACAAAAAACATGTAAAAGATTTCTTAACATAGTTTAAAACTTTTAAAGAGCAGACAATGAAGTTCAAACTTTTGGACACAATTGTAAAATTGCTTCTGCTTGGAATCAGTACTTGAAACATGTTGATCCGTTTGTAAATTTAATACTTTAACTTCCAATTGGATTACATTTTTTTAAAAAATTAAAAAATTAGAGTATTAAAAATTAAACTTCAAAGCTATAAAACTCAGATTCCTGATAAATAAGTAATTAAATCATTTTTTAAAAGAATATAAAAATTTTTGTTTTTCAATTTTAAAATGTCTTGAATTTGTGTGTTATTTTATCTTTTATTATCTATTGGTTCTTTGATGTCAGAAATAGTCCAAATAACTGTTCAAAAAGTCTTGTTGTAAAACCTGTAAGAAGAAAGATAAACACATATCACCAGTACAGAACAAAGTTTATACTTGTAATGTTATTTACTATCTAGCTCTTATTTATTTATGTTAACACAATTATGATTTCATTGGTTTTATTACACATGTCATATATTTAGTTACACATTTTGTAATGATGACTAACTTAATTGATATGTCATTTGCCTCTTCATAACAGTCTGCATAAAACTGGACTTATAATTAGATCTTGATAGTTTGCTTTAATAGTTTAAGTTATTTCTATCTCATTGTCATGTCTCTTTGTGGTTGTGGGCTTCTTCTCTTCTTTTATCCCTGTGAATTTCAAACAAATTATCAGAGGTCCGTAATATGATTAATCACAATTTTTAAAGATAATTAATTTGTTATTGCATTGATTGGGTGAAAGGGTTGTGCATTGGAGGGGTAGAACCTCCTTTAGTGGAACAGTAAAATTATTAACACATGTAACACCAAGTAGCTGTAGCATGAAAAGCCGCCAAACCCCTTTAACCAGGCAAGACTGACCAGGTAAATCAGGTTAGGGTAACAGCTGGAAGTCGAATCTCGTTGAAGTCGGACTTGTCTACCAACAATGTGAAGATTGGATTAGACTAACCCTGCCAAGTTTCTAAATTTACATAAATAATAACCTAGTTAAAACCATTTAAAAATTAAATTGAAAAAAAATGTTATGTATTTTGAAAATTATATTATAGGGAAACTGTGTTCTTATCATTTTCTATTCAAATTTATCTCTATACTTGAATCAAATAAGATGTAAAAGCAATGTATTTATGAATATTAAAACAATTAAATCATGAAATTAACATTAGTGTTGCTTGATTAATGCTAAGATATTTTTTTTATTCTATAAACTATGCTATTCATTTAAAAATAAATTATATTGACTTACCACATAATCTTTACACTAAAGAGGCAGTGGGAAGAAAGTCATATAGCAAATGAATCTTAAAAAAATAATTATGAAATTAATTTTGAAAAAAAGAAAATGAACATGTTAACATTCCGTTTTATATAACATTGAATAGCTTGTATTTGTACAATTGTATTTTGCAGCATTTTAAAAGCAGGAAAAAAATAATAGAAAGATTTAGAGTGAAGAAAATACAATGAGTTAATCATTAATTTTTATTTTCTTTCTTCGAAATATCTTAATTAAAAAGAGAGAGTGTTTTAATAAGCATTTGCTTTTTTAAAAAGTTTTTTTTTTAAAATGTCTACACATATATAATGCAACACTCAATAATCTGCCTAACATGATGGTTTGGTTACTTATTATTTACAATTTTAAGAAATAAATTTAAAACAATTTCAAAAAAGGAAACAACTTATAATTATTGAAAGCATTTAAATGTCTTACTTACCTTCTAAAATAAAGGGGACAGAATGAAAAAACAGCTAACAGTAAATAACATGTCATAGATTTTTTAATTTAAAACATTACAAAAATTTTAGATTTAAATAGTATAATACATATAATTTATTTAGATGCTAATTTAATATAAAACTATAAATAGAATTATGCTCTTTTAGAATATATTACTGTAATATGCTTACAAAACAAAAACGAATGTAATAAACTATAAACAATAGAGTGTACATAAATGTTGTATAAAATGCTTAATTAACTCCTTCTCACTCTAGGGAAATACTCACATGTGCAAACAATCCTTAGCAAGTTATAGTCACGGAAAAAAATTCGCCAACAAAACGGTAAATTTTAGATTTTTAAATATTCAAACAAAACACCGCACTGTTGTAGAATCGAAAGGGATGTTATAATTGCAAGCAAAAGGTTTATTATAAGTAACAGTTATACATTTCGATGTTTGTGAAATTAAGCTTTTTTGTTGAAATAACAAAAAAGCTGGACAAGCACTGGTCTAAGTCAAAGACGTACAGTCAATTTTTACTACTAAAATGTGGCATTGACATTTTGTATTCATTTTGTTTTCTTTTCCCTTGGAAAAAGACAGGAGGGTGGGATTCAGTGATAGAAAATGAACATGCTCAAAAGACAACATATTTAAAAATGATAATAAATATACTTTCGTATCCGGTATAATTGGTAGCTGTTGTTTTAATCTCAGGGATAGCTGTGGAATAGAAAGAAAAGAAAATGAAAACATAATTAACATTTACTAGAAGGGTAAATAGAAATTTAAAAAAATTATGTATTGCTCTTTTTAAGTCTCACTTTTACTCTAAGAAGAAATCTAAAATAAAAAATAAATGTATGTCTATATAGGCCTATATATATATATATATATATATGTCTCTCTCTCTCTCTCTCTATATATATATATATATATATATATATATACACACACACATATATGTATATAACTTTTTCTTTAAATAAATTATAAATAATTTTTTTAAAAACTGTCTTATTATGTTTTGATTTTTTAAAATAATTTCTAATTTACTTATTGACACTAAAAACAAAACATATAAATAAATGACAATTATCAATGCAATTTATTTATCTTAAAAGTGAAAACAAAACTAAAGACGCTATTAATATACAAAAAGCTTTTTTTTTTTTTTTTTTTTTTTTACTTTCTTTTTTTTTCTTCTTAAATTAAAACTTAAATGCTAAAAAAATTATTATTTTTCAAAAATATGTATGTAAAAAACATTTTGGCGAAATTTGTAATATTTGATGTTAAATTGAGAAAATTTTTTAACAATTAAGAATTAATATTTCATTATCAATTTTGAAGAAAAACAATTATTTAAAAGGTATTACCTTTAATAAAGCATAATATATTGGTTAAGGCTAGAATAATAATTTGACATCATGTGCTTACATCTATATGTTACAGATATAACAGAAGTTTCTATTGAAACATTCATTTATGTACAGTTAATAATAAACAAAAGATGTTACTTCACTTTTTGAATTAATGAGATATTTTTAAATCACAAAAAGTAATTCTTACAAAAAAAATTATCTTTTATTCTTATCATATCTTATTTAAAATAAATTTAATAGTTTATTTTAAATGAAACAGCAATGTTAATTAAAAGAATTCATATTATTATAATTAAGGTTACTTATCTAAAACCTTAAAGATAAACTAAATTATAACCATCATACCAATTACAGAATTTAATATTAGTAAGTATAAATATTTATATTTTGAATTCTTATGTTTAGTTTCATATTTGGTTAAAATGTAATTAATTAACTATTTTAGTATTATAAAATATTGATTAATTTGTATTTTGAAATTTTTGCTTTAAAGAAGATACGATGTATGAAAAAAAAATTTACTTTGAAGAAATGTTGTCCTTTGTTATAATAATTTTTTTTTTAAATACATACATTTATAACAACTAAACAACAACAACAACAAAAAATTTTAAAAACAAATTTTTAAAAAAAATATCTTTAACATGTCATAATTGCTTTATATCTATTAAAAATTGGAAATTTGTTACTTTTCCCCTTAAGAATTAAGCTTTTTTTTTTTTTTTTAAATGTTCCAGACAGAATATTCTGTTACTGCTATTGATAAAAAAAATGCTAGATTTTAATGATGTTCTAACTTATAATTTTTCCCGGTGTAACTGAAGCATTTGTTTCAATGGTCATGGCTGTAGGATCTGAAAATTACATGAATAAATGTACATTGACAATATTCAAATTTAATAAATTAATAAAATTATGTGAAGTAAGTTATTTGAGACATAAAATACATTTCATAAATGTTGATCTTATCTAATCGTGTCTGCTACAATTTCCCCTTCGGCACAGAAAGTGTGTGGCCTTTGCAAACGCATAGTTTTCTATGGCCTTCATTCGTATTAAATTTTAAAAATAATTAATGTAGTATTTTCTTGAAAAAAGATTTCTTTTAAAAAAGAAATTAAATCAGTTTTATCTTAAAATATCAATTAGGTATTGGAATATTATATAGTGATGAAAAAGTTCCTTCTTTCCTTTTTTTAAAAATTTGCTGAAAGTTTAATTCATTTATCTTGAAATATATGCAGTATAAACATAAAAATTTGTATTTTTGAAAATGTTCAGTTAAAAATGTAAAAACATTACAAATTTACAAATAGAATTCACAGGGAAGAAAACTTTATCCTTAGATTTAAAAAAAAAAAAAGTGATATTTAAAATAAAAAAATAATAACACCCAGCAAAAAATTATTGTATTTCCTCCTTTGTGCGGTATTTAGAGCTTATAATATTTTTTTGTTTTATTTACAACTATGAATGTATTATTTCCTAAAACTTAGTTTAAAATATTAGATATTAAAATAATTTCTATTAAAACCAATATTATAACTGAAAAGAAAAAAAATTAAAAGCTAAGGCGTTTATATATTTTTATTCAATATATAATTTATTTATTTCTATAATTTGTTTACAATATCAATAGTTCCTCCC
>MUZC01000635.1:568357-600687 GCA_002072015.1 Radix auricularia | reverse complement strand
CCCCCCCCCCCCCCCCTTAAAAAAATTATAATCAATAAAAGTTATTTATAAACAAAAACTCGATCTTTCCAAAATTTTACTTCCTTACTTGTCATTGTTGCAGAAGTAGCTGTAGAGTTTGTTTCAACAGACATTGTTGAGCCATCTAAAAGTTAAACACATTTATATGCATTCAGTAATATACAAAATTTTTATTAGAAAAATAAATATCTATTCATTTCAAAATATAGATGAGTTTTACTGCTATGAAAAGTTAAAATGTTTTTTAATAAAAGTAATTTTTTAAAAGGATTTTCTATATAACTAAGCTGAAACAATAGCTTTTCATAATTTTTAAAACTAACTTGTTATTGTTGCTGGAGTAAATGATGCGTTTTCTGCTAAATTTGTTGTTGATTGATCTGAAAATGACATTAATTGAAGTAAATTAATAGTTTAAAATATTCAAATTAATAAAAATAAGTAAGGTAACTTATTTCGTGACTAAAATAAATTTCACCAAATGTTAATCATATCATAGACATTAAATTTCAATATTTTTAATGTTTTAGGCATTTTTAGATTTGTATTTATTGTAATTTGTAAATGTTTGATTAAAAGATTTACTCTAGATACATAGCTATGTATACATTAATTTTATCCCTTTTAAAAAATCAATGTATATTTATCATTTTTTTCTAAAAATAAATTTTAAAAGAGTCTATTCTATCAGACTATTGTAGTACACTGGCTTTTTCCATGATCTTCTTTCTTACTTTTCATTGTTGGAGATGTAGCTGAAGTGTTTGTTGCAATATGCATTGTTGATTCATCTGAAAATTAGATACATTTTGGTTCATTCAATAATATACCAAATAAATAAATATATATATAACTATCCATTCTAAAATTCATTGAAACCTCTCACAACAAAGCACCTCTCATAAAGAACAATGCACATGCACTTTAAAAGGAAACAATATATTTAAAATAGGGCTGCGGAAATTACCGATTAATTTCTCGATTAAGCGGTAAATTATTTTATCGATTAAAATTATTTTAATAGATAAAATAGTGATTAAAAATAAGAATTGTTTTTGGGTTTTTTTATAAATGTTCGATTTATTAATAAATAATTAATAATATTTATGTTTTTAAAATATTTTTTACGTTACAACTTCTCCGTTAACGTAATGTAATAAATGTAAACATTAAAATAACCCTTTTTATAAGGACAATGATAAAAAAACATTGCTTTTAATTATATAACAATAACAAAATTTAAATTCATTGACATTATATTTAACTACCGGTACTTATAGTTCAATATATCTAACGGTCAATGCCTATCTGTTAAATTTAATTAGATTTAATACTTATCATAACTTTTGAACCACATGGGATAAAAAAATATATCTCCATCGTTTTGTTAATCATCAAACAATTTCTATATGACTGTATTACTTTTATATTTTAAAGTTAATTTGAAATTTTTATTCAAGTGCATAAATTTTAATACGTTATTTAACTTTTTTCATGGCTAACTATGTTTTAAAAATAACTTAATAAAAATAATAATTTCCCATTTTTATTACTTCCCTTGAAATTTTCAGTTTAATGACGTCATACATCTTTATTTCTAGCCTTAACAAAATTATAGATTAATTAATCGGTAACTTTTCAAAAGTTAACGATTAAATTTAATTTAATCGATAACAGCCCTTATTTAAAATAATTTTCTTGTTTTACGAGCCAAAAGGTTGCTTAAAATGTCACACAGAAAAAGAATTCCCTTTTGTCCTTGAAATTTATTTGTAAGCTGGCTCTTCTGCCCCAATTAATAAGTTTAGTATGTGTTTAGGCCTCGGTCTGTTAGCATATTATTTTTATTTTTGACCATCCGTTTTTTTTTCTCAAATTTTTCAACTTAAACAGTATTAGTAAATTTGTTTATATGTAATTGCCTGTGCTAAAATGTCTTTTCGATATTATGCTAACTTACTTGTACTTGCAATGGTTCCTGGTGTAACTGAAGTGCTTGTTATAATGTTTTGTGTTGATTGAACTGAAAATTATATAAATGTGTGTACATTAATAGCATTCACAATGAGTAAAGCAATAAAATAAGGTAAATTTACTAATTTGGGGCATAAAATACATTTTATAAAATGATGATCATATCTAAGAGTTACAGACTCTTCTTATGTTAATCTAAGTCAAAGATAACATTTCTTTAAAACCTGAAATATATTAGGCTTTTTCTCTAAAATAGTATTTACATATTTAAATGGTATTAAGCAAAGAATATTTTTTCTGATATTTAATTTGATATATTTTTTTTGTATCAAGTCTAAATCATAAGAGATTTGTAATTTTAAAAATTTCTCCTAAATAAGATTCCAAGCATTTTAAAAATGGCTTTTTTGGGAAGAAAATATAAATTGGAATAAACATATTTCTAAAACTATGCATTAAAATATCACAGCAATAATATAAGTTTTTTTGTAAATGTACTTTATCCTTGAATTCAGTGTTTAATTAATTAATTCATTTTTATGGGTTTAGGGTGGGGGGAATGGGGGTAATATTTATTAAATCATAATTTGCTACATTTTTTGCTAAAATTATGGGTTTATAATTTAAAGTATATTTCCTGCAATACATTCCTTGAGAAAAAATAATTCAGCATGCATTTTTTTCTTGATTAGAAGATTTGTACAAATTAAAAAATAAAAAAAGAACTGTATCTAACCATTTTAAGTTATTTCTTATTTTTCTTTTTTTGAAAAATAAAATTTTTAATGTTCTGAAGGTTATTCTATCAGTTGAATCTACAATGAAGGGTTTTCTATGATATGCTTACTTACTTGTAGTTGTTGCTTGCATAACTGAAGTGTTTGTTTTAATATTCGTTGATGATTGATCTGAAAATTACATAACAAGTGTATGTACATTAATAGCAAGCAAAATGAGTGAAAAAATAAAATTATGGAAAGCAACGTATTCGTGGAATTAAATAAATCTCATACAATATTAATATACCTGTTACTGAATCTAAGTATATTCAGGAAATTATTATTGCTTTAATGTTTAGACTAGATGGTTTTGTCTAATCTTGCATTTAAAAAAGAACAAAAAAACAACATTATATTTCATTTTTTTAAAAAGGGGCAAAAAGTAATATTTAGGTAAATAATATTACATATTTAAAACCTGGAATATATGTGCCTTTATCTCTAATTAAATAAACATAAATTTTAATAATATTAGTATGATGCACTGATTTTATTTTGTGCTAAATTCTATGTCACTATCTTAGTAGTAATATCTAATAGATTTTTTTTTAATAGTTACATAATATTTCTAATAGAATATTTTTTTAAGCATATTTATATAACTTTAAAAAAAATACATATCTGTGTTAATTGACAAAGTAATAAGTGTTTTTGTTGGCATATTGGTTATTGAAATCTTAATTTCTTTATAACTTTATACATAATTTTATTTGTATGTATGTATTTTATTTTATTATTTTTTTTGGTTGCCGGGGGGGGGGGGGGACGGGGGCAAAGAAGGGTAATTTCTAATGGATCATAATTCCATAGAGAGTTTTCCTTACATCATTGCCTTTTAATCATTTTCAATAATATTCAAAAATGCATTATTTTCCTTTAAAAAACTATGGCTCATTTTTTTTTCCTTTTCGAAAGAAAGTATTTCAATAAAAAGAGAAACTTCTGAGAGGGTTTTCTCTTGGTTTAAGTTTGAGCAATAGCTTTTCCATTATCATGATGTGCTTACTTATAATTGTTGCTGGTGTAACTGAAGCATGTAATGCAATATTTGTTGTTGATTGATCTGAAAATTTATTTTTTAAATTTTCTAATACTTGAATAATATTTGAACTTAGAATCTCCATTTTTTTTTCACAATAATAAATGTACCTTAATTTCCTTAAACTTATTATAAATTATTAGATATTATTTAATTTATGACAAAATTCCATATCTTTTATATGTAATTTATTAACCTATTATTATTAAATATCCAGTCATAATTACAATACATTTTAAGAAGATTTTTATCAAGAAGAAAATAATATCTATTAATACACTTAATATATATTTGGAACTAACTATACTATGGGTAGTCTATAGCTCAGATTTGATATAAATTCTCAGTTACAGGGGTAACTAAAGCATTTGTTGCAATATAGGTTGTTGATTGGTCTAAAAATTTAACATTTAATATTTTGCTACTGTAACGATATTTGAATAAAAAATATTTTGGTTTCCTTTTTACATTAATTAATGTATTATAATTTTCATTAACTTTTTAAAAATAAATGATAAAAATATCAACTTATATAATAAAAAAAAACATTTGAAGTAAATGGCGTTTGTAAATATTTGATTTTTTAAAACTTGTTATTGTTTCTTTTTTGTTAAAGGGTTAACTTCTTACAAATGTATACTTTACAAAAAAAAAAAAAAAAAAAAAAATTAAAANTTAAAAAAAAAAAAAAAAAAAAAAAAAATTAAGACAAGCTATTTTAGAAAATCATGCCATAACTCTACCTTTCATATTTTTCTAACTTACTTGTCATTGTTTCAGTTGTAGCTAAATCATTTGTTGCAAAATGTATTGTTGATGCATCTGAAAAAAAAATACATTCATATGCAGTCATTAATATACCGAAAATCAAATAAAACGTTTTTAAATAAAACTAAACTTTCTAAAAGCTGTTATATCAGTTAGGGCCAGAGCAATAGATTTTTAATAATTGTATGGTTTTTTTTTTACTTGTAAATTTTGCTTGTGTAACTGTATTGTTTGTTGCAATTATTGATGTTCATTGGTCTGTAAATTTAACATTTATCTTTTTGCTGCAGTAATGGTATTTTAAATTAGTAATTTTTTTTTCCTTTTCACATAATCTAATGTATCATTTTTTCAGTAATATTTTTTGAAAAATGTAAAATAATTTTATCTTTAGTAAAAGTAAAATTTTAAATGAGAAAAATCATAATTAAAAAACTAAGTTGTTTGTACATGTATGTATTATGTATTACAACTTGTATCTTATTTCTTTTTTAAACGTCTACTACTTACAAGTTTTACAATTTTGCTATTTATGCCCTTTTTAAAAATAAATGAATTTTTTAAATTTTTTTTTTAAAGTTAAAGACAGGCTTTTATATAAAATCATGCAAGAAATTTATCTTTCCATCCTATTTTATCTTACTTGTCATTATTGATGTTGTAGCTGAAGCATTTGTTAAAATAGAAATTGTTGATCCATCTGAAAATATCATAATTTCATATGTGTTCATTAATTTAAAAAATTATAATAATGATGAAAAAATAAAAATAAATAAGATATCTTCAAATTAATAATATTACAAATTTTGCCTTTTAAAAATGATTTGCGTTTCCTAAAACTTAATTGTCTTAAAAAGTGTACGTCTTTTGAAGATGTGACAGAAGACTTAAGCATTTGCATGATGCCCTTACTTGTAATTGTTGCTGGTGTAACTGAAATGTTTGTTGCAATATTTGATGTCGATTGATCTGAAAAATAAATAAATGTACATTATTAGAATACAGAAAAAGTAGATTATAAAGCATCCAGTCCTTTTTTTCCTAGCGAAAAATGTTTGGGAACTCATTTTACATCTGTTTTTTAACTTATGTCAGAAAATTCTATAAAGGTCTATAATTGAATGTTCCACTGAACACAAATGTTATTGTGCAGATATTTAAAGAAATAAACGTTTTTATAAGAAAATGAGAGACTCAAAGAGTTTATTTATAAAAAAAACCTATCTGACTAACTATATAGTCAGGTTATACACGAATCTGGCCAAAAAAGTTATGGAAACTTAGTTCCCATGAATCCCCACGGAAAAATACACTGAAAGTACCTAAACTAATTTATTTTGGTCCAATTGTAAAATTCATAAAATGTTGATCATAGTTAAACTGCTAAGGACATTCCTCTTGTACTTGTATATAAAGTTTGTTTTTTCCACTGCGTAAATGTGGTTCTGATTTATCTTTTCTTTTATTAAAAAAAAGTATGTCCTTTTGTTTAAAAAAAATTGAGCTAAAAAGCAATACTAATATTTCTTTAAAACTTAAATAAATTTGGCTTAATTCTAAAATATTTCTAAAAAATTTTGATGGCATTCAGCAACGGATGCAATGTTTTTTAAATTTATTTTTAAATTATTTTTTTCCAATTCTAATTTATTATCATTTAATGAATCCTTTTTCATTAATGAGAAATTTGTAATTTTTAAAATTTCACGTTGAACAGAAAAAAGTATGTTAACAAATTGTTATCGCAATAAGAAAATTGTATCTATTATTAGAATTTATTTATTTGTAAGGCTAGTTGTTTAGAAAATAATCAAATAAATTACTACAGTGTATTATTAATTTTATACCAGTATTTAATCCTGGATATATTAATTTATTACTTATCTTTTAAGGGAAGCATTAGAATAATATATAATGTTTCATAATTTGCCTAATTCTTTTCCTTACATCATAATCCAGGGATTTGAATTTAAATTTAATTCTTTGAGACATTTCAAACACTATTTCTTTTTTTAACTACAATTTCTTGAACATTTTTAAAAAAGAATTTTTAAATAATCCTCTACGAAATTTCTAGTTTATCTTTTTTTTTTTTGAAAAAGAAAATCAAATAAAAAGCCTTTTTTATGAAACTAAACTTTCTGAAAAAATTTTATATCAGTTTAAGTTAGAGGAATAGATTTTAAGTAACCGTATGTGTTTACTTACTTGTAATTGTTGCTGGTGTAACTGAAGTGTTCGTTACAATAATGGCTGTTGATTGGTCTGAAAATTTAACAATTAATTTTTCATACAGTAATTGTATTTTTTAATTAGTATTTTTTTTCCTTTTCAAATAATCTTATGTATCTTACTTTCCATTAAATTTTATAAGAATATAAAATAATAATTTTATTCTTAGGAAAATTAAAATTTTTTATGAGAATTAAAAAATAACAAACAAAAAAAACCAAAAAACTAAGTCGTTTGTAAAGCTTTAATGTATTATCAATTGTTTTTCTTTTTCTTTTAAATGGTTTACTTCTTACACGATTTATAGCATTGCTTATTTGTACCCTTTTAAAAAATAGAAAAATTGTTATAAAATAAATTAGAATATAGAGGCTATTATATAAAATCATGCAAGAAATCTATATTTCTTTATTCCACTTGCTTACTTGTCATTGTTGCTGTTGTAGCTGAAGCGTTTCTTGCAATAAAAATTGTTGATCCAACTGAAAATAACATAAATTCATATGCTTTCATTAATATAAACAAAAACTATTATAATGAATAAATAAAAATAAATTAGAAATCTTTAATCTAAATAAATTACTAATTTTTATTTTTAAAGAAATGATTTGCGTTTCCTAAAACTTAATTGTTGAAGAGGGTATCAGTAACTTTAATATGTATTAAAAGACTATAGCTATTCCATGATGTTCTTACTTGTAATTGTTGCTGGTGTAACAGAAGTGTTTGTTGCAATATTTGATGTCGATTGATCTGAAAATTGGAATAAATGTAGTACGTTATTATCATTAGAATACAAAACAAGTAACTTCATAAAAATTCTAAAGGGACTTAGTTTGGTGAAAAAGTAAAATACATAAAATATTGATCATATTTTATTTTTTCAGGACATTCATTTTGTAATGAATGTTTTTGTGTTCTATTCTTACATGTGGTTCTATTAAACTTTCTTTCATTAACAAAAAAATTGTATGTCCTTTTATTTTAAAAAAATAATGAGCTAAAAAGCAATATTAACATAATTAAGATGACATTTCTTTAAACTTAAATAAATTAGGCTTAATTTTAAAATGTGAAGTAAACATTTTGATAGCATTAAGCAATGGGTGTGTTGTTTATTATTATCATTTTTTTTTTTCAAAAAAAATTTATTATCATTTAATTTATCAATTTTTAATCATAAATCATTTGTAATTTTTAAACTTTCTTTTCTAATAGAAACAAAGTATTTAAAAAAAAACAACTTAATCACAATAAGAAAATGGTATCTATTATAATAATTTATATATGTATTAGGCTAATTATTAGAAAATAAGTCGATAATTTGCCCCCAAAAATTAATAAATTTTTGTGGTATTTCATTCTGGATATTTTAATTATTATACTTATTTTTTAAGGGGAGGGAGATAATAATATATAATGTGTCATAATTTTCTAGATACTTTTCCTTACATCATAATTATTGCATAGTAATTAAAATATAATTCTTTGAAATAATTTTCTTGTGCCCTTTTTTTAACTTAAATTGCTTGTACATTTAAAAAAAAATAATAATAATAATTTCTCTCTAAAATAATTGCTTTTTTCTCAGTTTGAAATAGAAAATAAATTATAAATCCCTTTTAATGAAACCAAACTTTCTGAAATGCTTTTATACCGGTTAAAGCTAGAGCAACAGATTTTTAATAATCGTATATGTTTACATACTTGAAATCGTTGATCGTGTTAATGTAGTGTTTGTTGAATTATTGGTTGTTGATTGGTCAAAAAATTTAACATTTAGTTTTTACTACAGTAATTGTATTTTAAATTAGTATTACATTTTTTTATCACATAATCTACTGTATCATAATATCCATTAACTGTTGAAGAATATAAGAAATTAATTTTATTTTTTTGTAAAAGACAAATTATTCTAAATGAGGAAAAAAAAAACAATTAGAAACTAAGTTGTTTGTACAGCAATCATGTATTATAAATTGCTTCTTCTTCTTTTAACTGTTTAAATCTGACTATTGCTATTTTTACCCTTTTAAAGAAATAAATGAGTTGTTATTGCAAGAACAATTTTAAAAAAGCTGTTATATAAAATCATGCAAGAACTCTATCTTTCCATGTTCCCCAAACTTACTTGTAATTGTTGCAGCTGAAGCGTTGGTTGCAAAATCTATTGTTGATCCATCTGAAAATAGCATATATTCCTATTACATTCAGTAATATACAACACAAAAACAAAGAAAAAAAAAAAAAAAAAATTAACTTAAAAAAAAATAATGAATAAATAACTATCTTTAAACAGAATGTAATTTTCTTTTTTTACCTTCTAAAAAAGTCAATGTTTTTTTTTCTAAATTTTGTTTGTTTGTTGTTTTCTTTTTTGTTTTTGTTAAAGCTATTCTATCATTTGAAGATAGTACAATAGACAACAGCTTTTCCTTGATGTTCATACTTACTTGTAATTGTTGCTGGTGTAGATGAAGTGTTTGTTGTACTATTTTTTGTTGATTGATCTGAAAATTACATAAATATTTGTACATTTATACTTTCAACAAAATGAATAGAAGGAATAGTTTAATGTAAAGTATATTATTTTGGGTAATAAATACATCTCACGCAAAAACTTGGTTCATATCTAACATATTACAGAGATTCTTTCTGTACAGAAAACTATTTCGTCAAATGCTTACCTGTAGTTATTTGTCTAATCTTACATTTTATAATGAGAAACATTTAGTGACATTTACTTTTATTTATTTAAAGGCGAGTAAAATAACGATTAAAAATACTAGGTCTATATATCTAAAAATCTTACATATATGTAACATATATATGTTATATTAATTATGTTTATACGTTATCTCTAAAAAAATTAATAAGGTATTTTATTGGTATTAAGAGGTATTTTTTGATAATAAAGTTTCTGAAATGTATTATGTCAGTTCAACCTAGAGCAATAACTTATATATTATGTGCTTACTTACTTGTAATTGTTACTAGTGTAACTGAAGTGTTTATAGCAATATTCGATGTAGATTGATCTGAGAATTACATAAATGTATGAACATTATTATTAAATGAAAAGAAAAAAATTAATACAATTACGTAGCACAACTTATTTGGGACATAAAGTATCTATCAAGAAAATTATTGCGTCCTATGCTTACCTGTGGAATCGTCCTATCACGTATTTTACTAAACACAAATTACTGACTGTACCCTTTTCATAAAAACGTTTGCATAGTTCAAACTTTACATAACTTGGACTACATTTCTTTATCATCTTGTATATTACAGAAATATGAAGTCACTTTAAGACGTACACATTAATACATGAAAAGACAGATGGGAGAGGGGGGAACATCACACTTTAATATATTTACTTTTTGTTAGCGATAGAGCTTTATTACGAACATGCGGGGCACAAATTAGTTGGGAACCCTTGGACGTGCCTGAATCATTAAAAAAATGTTCTATAAGAGGTAGCCCATGACAATAGTTTATCATCGCACATTGGAATAGTTCCCACAAATGCTATTGTTCTTGAAGAGCTATGGTGGCCGCATGTAACAATTGACGTGCGATATCACTGTATAAGTCATGTGTCATAACGCATGTAACAATTGACGTGCGATATCACTGTATAAGTCATGTGTCATAACGTTAATAATAAAAGTGCCGCAGGTATAGCTCTGTTAGGCACTGAAAGGGAGTTAAAGAAGCAAGGGTATAAGGTTGAAGTTGACAATATTGGTCCCATAATACCAATTTTCCAGAAGGGATATTGTTATATCTTTATGCTGGTTGACGCAGTGACCAGATGACCAGAAGCTACTCAATATAAGTGAATTGGTGACGAAGCTATATATAAATTACTTCTAAAAATATTTACTAGAATTGTATCACATAATAAAATCTTGTTAGACAATGGCAGTCAGTTTAAGTGTGATTTAATGACAATACCAACTAAATTAATAAAAATCACTCAATGTTTAAGCATTCCCCTACACCCCCAAAATTGAATTGTTTAGAGATTCAACGGTAAACTAAAGCAATGCTTAACAAGTGTCAATCGAACAACATGAAGACCGGGAAGATAACCTACCAGGTATATTATCCGCTTATCAAGATGTTAAACATGAGTCAATAGGATTAGCCCCATTTGAACTAATGTTCAGGCTTAAAAAATTTTTTGATGGTAAACATGTAAGTTGGGATAGTAAAAAACTACTCGAGTATAAATAAATTATGGGATAGATTTTGAGTAAGTGCACGCTGGCTAGCAAACAGCTAATAGCATCGAAAGAAATAACTAATAAATCTTATTAAAGAGCGTAGACAAATAAATAGCAGTGGGAAGTCTTTTTGTAGTTATGAAACCATCTGGTTGGGGTAAGATGTAGAGAGCCCGATGGAACAGGCAATATAGAGTAAAGGAAAAATGAGAAGAATGTAACAGAAAAAAGGAAAACTTATTATGCCAATATGATAGTGGAATATTTCAGGAGGTGAAAAGGAATAAAAATTAGATTAAACTGGTATTTATAGCAAGGGTCAGAAAAAAAAAAGTGATAGAAACAGTTACAGCTTATGCGAGAGTTATAGAAGATAACGAGACAATAAAAGGCCGCACAACAATGTATGCACTGACTACTTAGTTGGTTGGGGTTACTGTGAAGGTTAAAGATCTGAATCCGGACCTCATATGACAGAGAAAGAATAAAGAAATTTTATAAGATAAATATGCTGACATAATTACTAACGTATCAGTACCAGGGAAATACAATGTAGTATATACGTCTACTGAGTTAAATAGTGACAAACCAATCTGTAAACCCTTTATTTTTTTCATGAAAACGAGACATATAAAGAAAGTTCGATAAATTGAACATGAGGGCAGTATAAAAAAGTCAATCTTTGCTAATAGATTCAATAAAGAAAAAAAAAGTTGGCTCTGCAGTTTTTGTATTGATTATAGAAAATTAGAATCCATAGCACCAGCCGCAGAACTCACGATGTTTTATTAATTTAGTTGAGACATGCTAAGTATTTCTTTAAATTGACTTTGTAAAAGGATACTGGCATTTAACATGAGAAGTAAACTCCAGAAAATATACAGCTTTTCTAACCGACTTAGGATTGTGTCAGTTTAATTAATAGCCTTCGGGACTTCGTTGCGCACAAGCGACTTTTGCAAGAGCATTTGCTGTGTTCTGTGTGATCATTTAGTGATTTACATTGGGGTGTTTGCTTCTTCAATTCTTAATAACTTTTATCAACTAATTTTTTTTCGGAGAGGTGAGGGGATGCGAAGTGGGACTTATTAAAGGAATCAAAGCTAAAAAAATGTTCTTACATTTTTGGATAGTAATTAAAATTATATTCAATTAAATAATTTCTTTGAGAAGAAAGAAGAGCCAAGTTATTTATTTTTATGTTTTTTATAATCAAAGGAATTGTAAATTTTTAGTTTAAAATATTTAGTATCTATCTATTTCACAGCAATCCTTTTTTTCCAACTTTTTGAAAATGAAAATCCTTTTAGTGAAAACATAGTTTCTGAAAGGGGATTCTATCAGTTAAACCTAGTAGAATAGCTTTCCATGATTTCATTACTTACTTGTCATTGTTGCTTGTGTAACCGAAGCATTTTTTGCAATATTCGTTGTTGATTGGTCTGAAAATTAGATAAATTTAATAAAATATACAAAATAATATGTTATTATTAATAACTAATATATAAAGTAACTTATTCAAGGCATAATTTACTTTGCATAAAATGTTGAACTTATCCAATAGTATCTCTTAGAGATGGTTTTCCTGTACAGTACTTAATTAATTCTTACACTTAATTTTTTCATTTTTAGCCTTTATTTTTAATTAAAGTGTAAAAATACATTAAAAAAAAACAACCTAATATTATCTTTGAAACAAAATTTTAAAAAAATAAACTGAGAAAAACAACCATTAAAATGTAAATGAGATTACATTTCTCTTAAAAAAATGATTGTACAATGGACAATAACTCTTTCACATTAATAAAATATTACGATTTTTTTTTTTTTTTTATTTATGAAGGATTCTATTTGTTTCAATTTTTTAAAATTTGTTATTTATTTATTTTTAAAATCTTTTCATGCATCATCTTTCTGTGTATGTAGTATGAATATAAAATTTAAGAAATGTATATTATTTGAAATTTTAAATAAAACGCTACCAATGATTACAAATTGAAATTTTGGGTGAGACAATTTTTATATTTTATCTGTCTTAATAAACATATTCGTAAATAATATATATTATTAAAAACACATCGAAAGACATGCAAGTATTTGTGCTGTTGTAGAGGCTAGGGTATTTGAAACTAATACTTGAATTGTCTTTTTTTAAATACTTTATTGATGTATTAACTAGGGCTGTTATCGATTAAATTAAAATTAATCGTTAACTTTTGAAAAATTACCGATTATTTAATCAATAATTTTGTTAAAGCTAGAAATAAAGATTATGACGTCATTAAACGGAAAATTTCAAGGGAAGTAATAAAAATAGGCACTTCATATTTTTATTAAGTTATTTTTAAAACATAGTTAACAATGAAAATACGTTAAATAACGTATTAAAGTTGAGGCATTTGAATGAAAATTTCTAATTAAATTTTAAAAAATAAATTAATACAGCCATATAGACATTGTTTGATGATTAACAAAAAGATAAAATCATTTTTAAAAAATCCAAAGTGGTTCAAACGTTATGATTTTTTTTCAAAGACCTCATAATCACTTTGTTTCTTCCACATTTTGTGCCATTTTAAGGCATTTTTTAAAATGGCCATAACTTATGTTTTTAATTTAATTTAAAAGATATAATATTGTTAGGAAATATATTTAAATACAAGTAGTTCAATACAATGTATATGAATTTAAATATTGTTATTGTTAAATTATTAAAAACAAAGAGTTTTTTTTTCATATCAGTGTCCTTATAAAATAGGCTATTTTATAGTTTACTCTCTCCAACTTTCTTTAACGCAGAACTTTGTATGTTAAAAAAAATAAAAATAAAAGCTATTGTTAATTATTTATTAAAAAATCGAACAAATGTTAAAAAGATTTCTTTAATTTTAATCACTATTTTATCGATTAAAATAATTTTAATCGATAAAATAATTTTCCGATTAATCGAGAAATAAATCGGTAATTTCCGCAGCCCTAGTATTAACATTTCCTACAATATATTTTAAATTTGGATATGAATTTTATTTAAATTAAATTCAAACTTTGAAATGATAAAAAAAATAAAAAATAAAAGCCATTTGAACTTTTAATTTATTAAATGTGTTTTTTTTATCAAAAGTTTATATATTTACAAGTTTTAAGTTTTGTCCATTAAAAAAATATTTTTTAAAAAATACATTATTTTTTTGCTTTAAAAAATAGGTTGAGACAGTGTATCTATTAAATCCTGCAATAAATCAATTTTTTCTATTTTCTGCTATCTTACTTGTCATTATTGCAGGTATAGCTGAAGCGTTTGTTGCCATATTTATTGTTGATCCAACTGAAAATAACATACATTAATATGCATTTAGTAACATACAAAATAATTAAAGAAATGTCCAATTCAGAATATGTTTTCAAAACAAAATTTATTGCCTTTAATAAAAATTAAAAAATAAAAATGCTGTATGGACAGCAGCTAATTCTCCATAATACCCGCCCAGGCTTGCATCACCTCTGGAGAGGACACTCCAGTGTCGCCGCAAGGTGTCGACAAAACACGGGAAGCAGCAGTTACCGGTTATAAGCCAAAGCTCAATTGACGTAGAGCTAGGCGCCAGGGGCTGCTTCCGACGGTGGGAGAGACTACCAATGTCTCACTGGACAGCTACCGCCCGCCTCAAACTGGGCAGCCCCCAGTCAAATAGGTGCTATCCCGTCATGGCCTGCCTTCTCCACTGGGTGCGTGGAGATTAGAGTACCACTCAACAAGTGGGCCACTAAGCCCTGCACCAAGAAATACAAAAAAGAAAAAGAAGACCCCAGCTCTTCGAATCGCTAGCTGGAACGTGAGGACTATGTGTCCCGGCATCACTGATGATCTGCAGTCCATAAACGACACACGGAAGACAGGAATAATCGATAGAGAACTTAAAAGGCTAAAGATTGACATAGCATGCCTTCAGGAGACCAGGCTCCCAGACAACGGTTCACTCAAAGAGGCCAATTACACCTTCTTCTGGCAAGGCAGACCGAAAGACGAACCTAGACAGCATGGTGTGGGTTTCGCTGTTAAAAACACTCTTCTACCATCCATTGAACCACCGTCATCAGGCACGGAGAGGATCCTCACTCTAAGACTCAGAACAACTGCGGGCCCAGCAAACATTCTTAGTGTGTATGCCCCAACACTCTATTCAACTCCGGAAGAGAAGGACCAGTTCTATGGAGCGTTAGACCAGGCAATAGCCGGCATCCACAAAGACGAGGCAATCTATCTCCTAGGAGATTTCAATGCTAGAGTGGGGAGCGACCACGAAGCCTGGCCCACCTGCCTTGGACTATTTGGNTGTCTGAATTGTGTTAATATAGCTCATTTAAGAAAAAAATAATAATTTGGGCCCCCGGCAACCCATCAAAAGGAAGCAATTATTGCCAGTAGAGTCTGCTCAATAATTTCCAAACGTTTCATGTTTTTACGACACAGTACATTGCAGAATAAGTGATGAGTTTGCTTCTAATAAAAGAAAAAAAATATTTGGGCCCCCGGCCCCCAATGAGTGGGAAGTTTGATTTTTTTTCGCAAATTAGCGTTAGGAGAATGTACTTAACAACTTCCCAAAGTTTCATTCTTCTAACGACACGGGAAATAGAAGAATGGTTGATTTTCAGTATTTATATAGCATATATAAGTTTAAAAAAACACTACATTTGGGCCCCCGGCTTCCCATGAGTGGGATGTTAAAAACTGTTTATCGCAAAATATCGTCGCTTTAGCGTACTTAACAACTTGCCAAAGTTTCATGCTTCTACCTATCCGTAAAATAGGATAATTAGTGATTTTCAGTTTTTATAAATAGTTCATATAAGGGAAAAAAACTAAATTTCGGCCCCCTGCCCCCAGAAAGAGGTAATTGAAATATATTTTTGCCCGTTACCATTGCAGAAGTGTACTAAACAATTTCCTAAAATTTCATGCTTCTGCCTCCTCGAGAAATAGAAAAATTGTTGATTTTCATTTTTTATATAGCTCAAATAAGGAAAAAAAGTTGTTGGCCCCCCCGGCGCCCCTGAGTGTGAATTTATGGAACGAAACCTATTTAAGAACCTTTCCCATATAATTGTGTGTACGTTTACTAAATTTCACTTGACTGGGTTGTCTGGATCTTGAGTTATTAGGGAACAGACAGACAGACAGACAGACACACAACAAATGCGTCTTATATATATATATAGATAGATATAGATATAGATAGATTACTTCCTGAAGAATTTTAAAAAGCAATGCGATTGGCAATGATCTTTAAACATAACATTGATGTAACATGAACTTTTAAAAGAAACGAGGCTCAGGCTTCACCATCATGCATCAAGGTCAGACACCAAGGTCAGACAGTAATTTGATGAACCAAGGTCAAGCACCAGGGTCAGGAACCAAGGTCATGTTCCAGGTCATGCATCAAGGTCAGACATCAAGTTCAGGCACCAAGATCAAGCACCAGGGTCAAGAACTAAGGTCTTGTACCAGGTCATGCACTAAGGTCAGATATCAAGGTCAAGTCCCAAGGTCAGACACAAAGTTCAGACTCTAGGGACAGGCACCAGGGGTTATGCATGTGAGTCATATTAGTACTTATTAGACCTGCAACAATTCAAATCCAAGCCTATTGTTGCAAGGTTGTGAAGGTATCGAGGCAACAACTAATCTGCCTTTACGAAGGTAACTAAGAAAGCAATGAGATGCAAGCCATGATACGGCCCCTAAACTGAACAGTAGCAGACCAGGAGACTAAATGGACACGTCATGGCGGCAGAGACAAGCGTGGTTTATAGACATACGCCGGAGCTGTGCCCAACTGAGTTGACTACTTCTCTAATTACCTTCAACCGGAACAGCTTTCATAACCCACTTGAGTGTTAAGTACTCGCCTGGTAGCCTGTGATTTATTCGTGGCGTTAAAATGCCCATAAGAAGAGACCCCCCCCCCTCACGCTCCCTCGACTCTCAGCCAACCTCGTCTTTCGTCAGACAAAATATTTCCGAATTGTTCACATGAGGTACCACAACTGACTCGTACAGACTTTTTACTCTATTTTTTCATTGATCTAAACTGTCTAGATCACCCCACACACCAACACACACTATCTAAACTGTCTAGATCACCCCACACACCAACACACACTATCTAAACTCTAAACTGTCTAGATCACCCCACACACCAACACACACTATCTAAACTCTAAACTGTCTAGATCACCCCCGCACACACTACACATTTTTTTACAGCCTTCCATTGTCAACTCATTAGTTCTTACTTCTTACAATTTACAGTTAAAAAGTAAAAAATTCATCAGAATGCGTCATTTTGCAAAGCATAAGTCCATCGGTGCTTGGTGAAGGAACCAAAGCAGCAAGCAACCATTGCAATATCTGAGAAAATATTTCAATCATAATCATACCAACAAATAACTGACGAACAAAATAACAACACCATCGCTTTTATTACTACTCAGCAATAAGAATCCTTGCATGCTTAGGTTAGTGATGGCGAACCTTTTTGCGGCCGCGTGCCACAATTCAATTAAATACCTACCTTTAAATAGCAAAGTGCCAAACACAAAGTGCAGCACATAGTGCCAACACTAAGTGCCAACACAAAGTGCCGTCAAAAAGTGCAGCACAGTGGTTTTATTAAGGAATTAATATTTTAGTTGCATGCCGGCTGATGAGGCTCTGCGCGCGGTCTGTGGCACGCGTGCCATAGGTTCACAACGACTGGCTTAGGTGTATGCCAAGCACATGCCTCCGTGAACGCTCAGCTGTAAGTGTAAGAGAGAGGACTCATTAAATGCTCAACTGTATGAGACATGAAATTTTATTGACTCAAGACACCAATGTTTTGGCTAGAATTAATTGTTGAAACCTAATGTCTGATTATACATCTGAGAGAGAGAGAGAGAGTAAGTGAGAGAGAGAGAACTCTCATTGTACAAAGATGCTCAATTTAAAAAAATCCTTTATATTATCTTCTGGTGTCTGAGCCGGGCGACCGACCGACCGTGACGAAAAAAATTGGATCGATTTTTAACCCACTTTCTCGTAAGCTGGCGAGCTGAAATTTTGCAGGCAGACTCATGCCAATGATAAAAATGATGTATCAAAATTTCAAATCGACCAAATGGACAGTAATTGAATTATTGAATTTTAAAATTATTTTATTTATCTCTTTATATAATGCTAATTTTTTAGATTGAGTGTTGTGGTGCGTAACATGTTCAACAACCTTTCATGTCGCGCAATAAGGTGCGCATTACATTGACAGTACTTTTAAAAAATATATTCACGATCGTTGCGCGTTATATTATACACGTTATACGAGACATAACTAGAATTTTGTATTTTCAGATTGTTTGGCCCTGCGTATTATAATGAAAATCCATATAGTTATGTCTCGTATATAAAGGATTTATAGCGAAAAACTTGTTTTTTAAAAACATTTTTAAAAATTAAAGCTTTTATATTTACTCGTGGTGTCTGTTTGAGCCCTTGCCTGCTTGCTTGACGACAAGAACATTGGATCGATTTTTAACTCACTTCCTCGTAAGCTAGAGAGCTGAAATTTTGCAGGCAGACTTGTACCGATGATAAAAATAATGAATCGAAATTTCAGATCGATCGAATTTTATGATTATTTTATTTATCATGTTAATTTTTTAGATAGAGTGTCGTGGTGCGTATTATGTTCAACAACCTTTTCTGTCGCGCAATATTGAAATTACTTTTTAAAAATGTATTCACGATCGGTGCGCATTATGTTAAACATGTTAAATATATCATACAGAATGGGACTGCATAAAGCTTTTTAATAAAAAAAAACAAAAAACAAATTACACAAACTATTTGTGTAAGAAAACAATAAATTTAAGCTTTATTATCAACTAATACAAATAATGGTAAACGTTTCGCTCATGCCTTCATCAGTTCAAAGTAAAATAACATAAATAATTACTTACATTACATATATCTTAAAACATATTAGAGCCTATCTGATAAAAAATGAAAAGAAAAGAAAAACAAAAACAAACAAGGACACAGAATTGTGTATTTTTGGATTGTCTTGCGCTGCATATTATAATAAACTTTCTTTAAGTTATGTCTCGTATATAAAGGATTTGCAGGAAAAAATCTTGTTTTTTTACGTTTTGTTTTTAAATTTACGTCACTTTTTACGACAGGGTTGAGGTCTTTACAATGCATTTGTTTAATTAATGATTATGGTCATTTATTCATATTACAAATAAAAAGTTCCGCGCCGGCAAATAGCTTTTAAAAAAAATCCCTCATAAATGTCATAATGTTTCAAAATTTCATATCGATCGAATGTACTGTAATTAAATAAATGCACTTTCAGTTATCTCTACACAACTGTATGGTAGCCGTCTATGGTTGTTGACATCCACGTGTTTGCTGGAGTTCAGTAAAGCCATCGGCGACCCCCCTCCCGTTTTACGGCAAGGGGAGTTTAGTCACATTCAGTCGGTAAATGTTGGTCACGCGGTGCTTATTATTTTGAATATAATCAATACTTTTATTTCTGTCTCATACATACGGGATTTATAGTCAAACAAGTTTTTTACGGTTTGATTAATTAAATCCCTTGTATTACATTCGCCTTCTTGTCGTGGGTCGGCAGAAAAAACAAAAGTAAAAAATGACCCCTTTGCCGTGATGCTATCGAGCCGAAAGTTTGCACATAGACTCGTGTCACCTAACCATGCATTGTATCTAAATTTCAGATCGATCGAATCAACCCTTAATAAAATTTATGCACTTTTAGTTTATCTCTATACAAATCAGTGTCGACGTCTGCTATTGTTCACCTCCACGTGTTTGCTGGAGCTCAGTCGATCCATCGGTGACCACCCCCACCGCCATCCCGTTTTACAGCAAGGGGAGCTCAGTCACATTCAGTCTGTAGACTACATGTTTTTACTACGCGGTGCATATTATTTTGAATATAATCAATATTTTTTAGTTCTGTTTCATATTTAAGGGATTTATAGTCAAAAACGTTGTTTTTTCAGGTTGTTAAATTAATAGATCTAAAGTGTATGTTCCGAGAATCGAAAATTCTGAGACTCCAATAAATATAAAAGTGTGTCAATCTAAACCCCGGATTTAAAAAAAAAAAAAATAATAAAAAATAACCGACCCATAACAAAAACCCTATGTAATTGACATCCTCGCATCAATACAAAAATCTTCAAAATTGTTAAGGAAGTTGGTTCTAAGTTAAGTATATCCTTTATGAGCTATTTTCAAATAAAAACATTTTGAAACGTTTATTCCCCATTACATTTAGAAATGTTTGTAGATGCTATCTATTTCTTTCCGTATATAAATTTAAGACTCAGCGCAGACAGATCCAGTCAGGTGACCAGGTAAACTGTTCAGCAAACACTTTGATTAAATTCTTGAAATGGAACATGTAGGCTACCCACAGTAAAGAATGAAACACATACGCATACAGAGAGACAGAGGAGGTAGCGAAAAAGAGAGAACGACACACTCACACATACAGAGAGGGAGAGAGAGAGAGAGACAGGCAAGAGAACATTTATGCTAAACTATGACCTCGGATTTCCGTGGAATTCAAACTCATTTGCAGAAGCAAAGAGTCCCCGTGGTACCAACGGCCGGGAACATCTCCACCACGCTTAATGCCTTTGTCAGTATAAGGCTGTGACGTCAAGTCACGGAGTGGGTCGGGGAGGGGGAGTTGGGGGAGGGGGACGACTGAAATTTGTTGATGCAGTAAATGTAAGGCTTTGTCTCTAGTCCGGCTTGTCCGGCAGACGAGAAACAATCGACGGTGGCCGCACGCCCCGAGATGGAATGTGGACCACTAAATGAAGCGGTCGAGGGTCTCTCCAAAAAAAATTTTTTTTGGTGGTCAGTAGTGGTCACTCCGTTGTCATCAATATTCAACAACTACACACATAATCAATGTTAATTATTAATAATTAAAAATAATTGGACTTAAGTCTACAGACCATCACGTGACTCTGTATTAGGGCTTTACCGAATTGAAATGTTTGAAAATCGACCAGCACCGGATTTGGCCGGATTTATGAAGTAAAATCCGACAAGATCCAGAGATTGATTAGTAAAAATGGCCGTATTTCGCATTTGTCGCATTAGTCGGAGCCGGAGCCGAAATTCGATTTACCCATACTATGCATACGGTCAACAACGTTTAAAATGTAGTCAAGTATAAGACCGAGGAACAGCACACAGTACCACAAAAGTTATTTCCTTTTGCTCCCGCGGGACTTCAACGTGATAAGCCGAGGTATTTCCTCAGTCACTGATACTTGGATGTCATCAGAGTATAATGCCAAACATTTCCACACACATTTTTCAAATATGTCTCATTTCTATTCGAAGATGTCACCTTGCTCCGACTAGCGCGTGTCGCCACGTCAAACGACCCCACATTGAGTCATTCGCACGGCGAACCATCGGGCCGGGGCCAACCCTTCATGACATAGCACCTCACTACAGAACACCCCCACTTGGGGACTCCCAAGTCTCCGGCGGGGGGACCGCTGGGCGAGTACAAGCGGAGAAAGTAGTGAAGTTACCCGGCGCGGGGCCAGTGTACAGCACAATCAGACAATCGATGAACAATAGGTTAGCGGCCAGATTAGCTATATTTGTGAGTGCTACAGGACGAGCTTTCCTTCCAGAAAACTCCATTTCCCCAAGTTAATGAGGCTCGAATGGCCCTCCCTTCTCAAGTCGTGAAATACACCGATCCCCTCCCGTCGTCCCCACCCCATCCGATGGAAAGTGACGGATGGGTATATAAATAGAATGATTAGGGGGAAGGGGGGTAACTGAGATCAATGATAGTGTACAGGAGAAGCTATGCCACTACTGTATAATAAAAGAATTAGACGATCCTACACGTCATAACATCAAGAAGGAAATTAAAGGGCGGTAATAATTGGCGACGGGACCCATCGTGCGACCGTTGTTTACGCTGGTCAATAGGGTCGTTTTCTACCTGGGTCCGGCGGTGTTGCCGAGACGGCATCCTCCCCCCTTCCCACCCTGATGCCAACGGACAATACGCCGATTGCCGTGTATGTGTGTGTCCGTGGAACAGGTGCGTCAAGCAGTACAGAAACAACGTTAAACTATTTGAGCGTTCTTCAGAATGACGTCACGGACACCTCAAAGCTTTCTCCTTTGTTTTCTTCTTCAGGTCGAAATTTTCAAGGTGAATTGGGTTTGAACTTGGCGATACAACAGGTACACGTTTTTAACACTGAAGCCCCCCCCCCCCCAAAACCCGGTAAAGACTTTTTTTTGTCTCTCTTCCTCACCCTTGCCTCTTGCTCTTGTACGCGTCATCACGATGAAATAATAAGCCAGCTCTGTGTGGTGAGACAGGAATACAACAGGCTTAGGTGAAAGGTTCCAAGATTAAATATAAAAAAACTAAAACTGACACACACAACAAAAAAAGCTAGCCTGAAAGAAAAAGAACGCGCCACGGCATCAACAAAACACATGGGCGTAGACAATGAAATTTGAACTATGTCTGGATCATATTTGTTGTCGCACAAGTTTCACATAGTTTACGTTCAACAAGTGAATTCAGAAACTCGGCAAAGAAGCTGTACCGTATGTTGCCCCGGGCGTCACTTTGTTAGATCGCTATCATTCAAAGAAACTACATACACACATTCACACTCATACACACACCTCCACACCCATACACACCCATTTACACTCATACACATACACACAAATACACACTCATACACACATACACACGTACAGGGCGGATTAAGACAGCACGGAGCCCCGGGCTGCAAACAAATGGGGGCCCTATCCAGCCAGCGTCCCTTTAAATAAAATGATTGTTAACAGCTAATATAAGACTGTAACTAAATATTAATAATGAAAAAAAAAACGAACACGAAGAAATAACTGTTTGAAGTGTTCGCCGGTATGTTACAGTTAAGTGTGAAAAGAAATTTTCTTTATTCCACTGCTGGGAATCGAACCCGACACTGCTGGCATTACGAGCCTATACTCTCTCCACACGGCCCGCGGAGCTTGTTTAAACTGAGAAATTTTAAAAATATAAACTTTATTTTATACTATGTTCTCTAAGTGAGCCAATAAATCAAGTTTTTTTTTCGATTATTAAGACTATCAGGTTTGAATCGCGATCAGTTGTAGAGATAATATTTATACATTTATTTAATTTATTATATTTTCAAGGGTTCGTGCAAACATTTGTATACTTTTATTACAAAATATAAAAAGTTTGGGGGCCCCTAAAAGGTCGGGGCCCCCGTCGGTTTTATATTTTGTAATAAAAGTGTACAAATGTTGTAACATATGAGAACTTACTGATTGCAGCCTACTAGTTGTAACGTTTAGAACTTACGGATTACAGCCTACTAGTTGTAACATATGGGAACCTACTCATTATAGCCTACTAGAGTCACTAAATGTACACTTTACTTCAGTGGATAGAGTCAGTAAATCTACACTTTACTTCAGTGGATAGAGTCACTAAACGTACACTTTACTTCAGTGGATAGAGTCACTAAATGTACACTTTACTTCAGTGGATAGAGTCAGTAAATCTACACTTTACTTCAATGGATAGAGTCAGTAAATCTACACTTTACTTCAGTGGATAGAGTCAGTAAATCTACAATTTACTTTAGTGGATAGAGTAACAAAAGTTACAGTCTACTTCAGTGGATAGAGTCACTAAATGTACACTTTACTTTCGTGGATAGAGTAACAAAAGTTACAGTTTACTTCAGTGGATAGAGTCACTAAATGTACACTTTACTCAGTGGATAGAGTCACTAAACGTGCACATTTGTCTGCATGGCTACCACCACTAGATGTATAACAGACTTTGTTATGTTTAAAGAGAAAGTCACCACGCCCCAAGCCTAGGGTGCTATAATTTTACGTATAATGATCTATTTGATCGTTCATCTCTCTGACACCCGGTACCTATCACACATTGTTACATTGGAGAGTATAAAGACATCGAAAAAAAAATAAGAGGAAATAAAAAAAAAGATTTTTACCAAACAGATCTCTAGACAAATATACAACTTCCTACGGGTTGAACATATCTCCCAAAAGGCGCTCTTAGCCGATATAGAACTTCCTACGGGTTGAACATATCTCCCAAAAGGCGCTCTTAACCGATATAGAACTTGCTACGGGTTGAACATATCTCCCAAAAGGCGCTCTTAGCCGATATAGAACTTCCTACGGGTTGAACATATCTCCCAAAAGGCGCTCTTAGCCGATATAGAACTTGCTACGGGTTGAACATATCTCCCAAAAGGCGCTCTTAGCCGATATAGAACTTGCTACGGGTTGAACATAGCTCCCAAAAGGCGATCTTAGCCGATATAGAACTTCCTACGGGTTGAACATATTTACCCAAGGCGCTCTTAACTAATATAGAAACTACTAAGTTTGAACATATCTACCAAAGGTGCTCTTAGCTAATATAGAACTTGCTAAGGGTTCATTGCGGACTGTATACGTCTACCAAAAAAGATCTTAGCTAATACAGAACTTGCTAAGGGTTGAACATATCTCCCAAAAGGCGCTCTTAGCTAATATAGAACGTATTAAGGTTGAACATATCTCCCAAAAGGCGCTCTTAGCTAATATAGAACTTGTTGCGGGTTGTACACATCTACCAAAAAAGATCTTAGCTAATTTAGAACTTGTATCGGTTCAAATTTCACGAGGAGGTTAATCTCTCACACCCACCCCCCCGTCCCTCCACCCTCCACTGTTTTTACCGTGCCACTTTTTCAACGCCGCCAGTGACAATGAGCAAACTTTCACCCATCGGGTAATAGAAGAAGAGAGGTTGAAACTATGTATCATGTGAGCTTGGCTTCAGGGTGAAGAAGGGGGGAAAAAAACAACAACGAAGTATATCTATGTATATCTAAGAAAAAAATCCAACAAGAAATACAAAACAAAGCAAAAAATGTGAAAGGTTGAAAGTTGGGGCGGGCAAGGTAGGTCGAATACCTGGCGCTACATTGGACAAAGTGGAGGTCTTACTTCAAATACCCCGGCCTCTACAAAGTGGCTCTAATTTACAGCAGATGCTTGCTCCGGGAGACTTCTAGAGCTAGGAAAGGGAGGGGGGGCGAGACATTCCGCCCTATCTGCTCCCCCCCCCCCAATGGACCAGCTGTGAAACGAGAAGATACGGTAAGCTCGAGCCTTGATATTAGCGCAATTTCTACAACTACGACCGCTGCTACTGGACATGACTATCTGCTATTTCTACAACTACGACCGCTGTTACTGGACATGGCTATCTGCTATTTCTACAACTACGACCGCTGTTACTGGACATGACTATCTGCTATTTCTACAACTACGACCGCTGTTACTGGACATGGCTATCTGCTATTTCTACAACTACGACCGCTGTTACTGGACATGGATATCTGCTATTTCTACAACTACGACCACTGTTACTGGACATGGCTATCTGCTATTTCTACAACTACTGGACACGTTTATCTGCTATTTTAACAACTACGATCGCTGTTACTGGACATGGCTGTCTGCATCAAACATTTATAACTGCACGGAGTTAAGGGGAGGGATATAGATGCGGATTTTTAGCGCATTTTCGAGAAGTCGAATGCGCTATTGCACCCGTTTTGTCCGTCCGTCCGTCCGTCATCACCCTTGATCTCAGCATCCATAAGTCCTAGACCCATGAGGTATATATGTTTTTTGTATGTCCTGACCTGCCATTTGTGCATCAACACTCAGTTACTCGATCCGTTAAAAAACCCCGTTAAAACTACCAAAAAATATTTCGAATCGAGAGGTAACACTAGCGCAGGGAACGGCCGCCATTGCCGGAAGTCGAATACATAGTTTTTCAAGCATTGAAGAGTGGTGCGAAAGCGTGCAAAAGAATTAGTGTTTTTTTTTAGTTGACGTCATTAGAATATGTGTAAAAGTTTAGAGAGTTTTACGTCATCATTTGTGGTGACTTGTAGTTAGATTAAAGAGAAAATAATTTTTTTTTTAAATGTAAAGAAATGACTTTTAAATTAAAAAAATGTCAGGTATATTCATTACACAAGAAAATTCATAAAAATATGTCTAAAATCTAAACACAATTACTGATAACTACATAATGCTGATATCTAACATAAGTACTGATACATAATACGAAAATGCGCTAACACGTCCTGAGTTCCAAAAGGGACCAGGCTTAACATGATTTTTTAAATGAAACAAACCACTCTAAGAAAACAATTACGCGCCTACGCGTCATTATTGCGTCACTAATGCGTGACTATTGCGTCACTAATGCGTGACTATTGCGTCACTAATGCGTGACTTTTGCGTCACAAGGGAAAACTTAATTTCCGCAGCCTTAGAATACATTAATATGAACCATAACACTACTTAACGATTAATTTCTCGATTGATCGTTATAAATTTTATACTATTAAATTATTTTTAACGATTGAGCGACACATCACTTACAAATTATTGGAAGTCAAAATTTAAAAAAAAATATTAATAATAAATAGCGGCCGATAAATAATAACAACTTTATTGACGATTACACGGACATTTTGGTTTAAAACTATATATATTGACTGACGGGAATGCTCAAAGTGTTGATAAAGTCTGCCTACAATGGTTCTAACACTTCGCCTACTTATTAAACCAACCGAAAAGCGTATTAAGCTAATGGCAGTAATGGAGTGTGACTCAGAGACAGAAAACGACGATAGTTCCTCTAATGAATTACTGCGCTACAAAATTTCCGAAATCCATTAATCCTCTACAAAAGTGGAAACATGAACACCGATATGCGATAATCTCATTCCTTGCCAAGACCGTTTTGTGGATACCAGTTACCTCAGTCCCATGAGAATGATTGTTCAGCTCTGCTGATAATATATGGCAATTAGACCCTCTCATCCCATGAACCAAATAATGTCTTTTGGCGTGGTTGGCTAAAAGATGACATATAAAAGAGACATTGCAGTGTTATTTTGTTATTTAGATGTTCAACAAGAACGTTTAATAAGTGTTACTTCTGAGATCAGGAATTTTAATTTTTGGCTTTAATCAAAATAAACTAATAATTAATCGTTATTTTTTTTCAAAAGGGAACGATTAAATTTAAATTAATCGTTTATAGCCTATAGCCTTAATATTTTCCAAAATACAGCCATTACTTTAAAAAAAAATAATAATATTCTTACAACAGTTACAATAACAAAGTTCAAAATCTTTAAATATCAATCAAAAATGAAGATAATGTCATCGAAATAAATTAAAGGCAACAACAAACTACTTATTTAGTCTGTTAATGGAGTTAATGAAGTGCAAAGTATTTTGAAGTTTTTATTTGCCCCTTATATTAATCAAAATTAATTTGAAAAGTAAAAAAAAACAACAACAAAACAAATCAAATCAAAACAAAACATAAAAAAAACTTGTTGAATTTCAAAGAAACAAAACTGAAATCTTTTTTAAAAATAGTAAACAGCTTAGAACGCAATCAACTACATATTTATAAACAAAGTTTTAAAACATCTTCGGTTTTATTTTATGCAGCTATTTACGTTTCTCCCATGCTACCAAAGACTATAGTCAGACCATTCAGTAAACAAGTTTAAGTCTTGATACGCATATTTCATTTTTACGCTGTAGCAATTTAAGCTAATTCCTAAAATGATATAGAAGAAGATGTTTATTATTCATTTTAATAATATTTTTGGTGACGAATTAACAGCATTAAAAATAAAAATAACTTTTCAAACTCACATATTTAAATCGACTTATATTAACATAATAATAAAAAAAATCAAACATTATTCAAAAAAAAAATAATAATAATAAAAAAAAAATATATATAAAAAAATAATAATTAAATTCTCTTTACTTTTCACAATTAGCACAGTGGAATGTTTGTTTATCCCTGTTTCAAAAATCAAATGAGTTGACATTTTTCATTTTAGTCAAGAATGTGATACGTATAAATTTTCAGAACATGTTTCGCCATTGAAGAGGATATTAATTATTATTTTTTGTAACTTAGGTTTGTGAAGTGTAAGGCGGGTGATGTATATTTAGAGCACAATTACTCAAAATTAAAAGTTCCTAAAACGGATTAGAAATAAAAATGATTTAGCAAAGAGAACAAAATCATTTTTACATGTACTTGCTTTCTAATTATAACTCAATATTAGCCTATATCATACGATTAAAATAATTTTTAACCCTCCCCCCCTTTTCCCTTTGCAGATAATACGTTTCTGACAAAAAATAGCCTAAGAATAATTATTTATCGAATGAAAGTGCAGCCCTTTCAACTCCCTCACATAGTTTAATTTATGATCCCAAGCAACACGGAAAAACAATAGATTTTAGAATTTTAGAATAATCTCCCTAAAATATGCAACTCTTGTTGTTAACAAATTAGATACGACGACCCGTTAATTCTGCTCCACGGCCTTATTAATGGGTACAACCGTCACCACAACACAGGATGCTGGGTTATTATAACGACACAGTTGGAAGCTTTCCTCCCGATCTTGTATTATTGGACGTAGCTACAAGCACGACATGTCGCTCCCAGGGTTCTGAGTATGCGGTTTATCGTACCTTCGCCCATGTGTGGCGCCCGCACCCCTCCCCCACATCCCCCCACACTACCCGCCGTGTCAAGCCGAAGAGATACACCACGAATTTCATTGGAAATTTATTCCGATCCCCGTTGGCGCAGCTCCCCTNCCCTCGTCCCCCCGCCCCCTGACCCCAGCTGTACCTTTGATAAGATGTAGGTTAATTAGAAATTTTCCACGAGAAATCAGATACAGCTTTCCTCGTGCAATAATTTATGAGAGAAACGAAGGCGAAAGGTTATTCTAGTCAATTATTCAATTATTTTAATGACATGCAACCGCACAGCACTTCCAGCAAAGTTCTCAGAAACACGGACGCCGGTTTCTGATCTGGTAGAATAAACAAAATAAAAATTGTAAATCAAGTCAGAAAGCCAATAACAATCAAGAATTACAAGAACAAAAGAAAAAAAAACGCGATGATTACATTTTAGTTAGAGGACTGACGTCATGTATAAAAGAAAGAATGGGCATGGGATGGCAGTAACTGTTTTGTGACAAATTTGATGAGGCTGGCGTACAGAAGGTCACGGGTTGCCCCTTAGTTCCCCCACCTCCGAAATGGTATCTGAAACTAGTTAGTAAAACAAAGATGGCTGAGAAATTGCGTGGTCCCTCAATGCCGCAACCCATGAACGTTGCGTTATTTAAAAATACTTTCTTAGCGGAACGTACAGCACACAGTAATCTTCTATATAGAAGGAGCGTCTGTAACAGTTGAGACGTCAGACATTTCCTGCTTTCGAACATGCAGTAAAACTTAAACATTTCTAAACCAGCGATTGCATCAAACTCGACACAACGATCGTGCCAGGTGTCGGCGGCGCACTCAAAGACTTTAATAAGACTTTTCTGGAACTTACTGTCAAAATGTTATGATATGAAAGCTATGGCTATAAGGAAGCTAATGGTTCTTTACGTGCCTTTTAAAAGTTAACGATATTGTCATGTTAAAAGAAATTGTTAAAAAGTAAGTTCATACGCGTTGTTCATATACTCTATTGGTTAGATTCTGTCCAGTTGCGTAACAACGGCTTGGCATTGGGGCTGCTGCCAGGGGCACCGGCATGCACCAGTTCAAAAGGGCGCCACTAAATCTCTATTTTAAAATTTTTATTTAAACAAAGGGCGCCAAGAATAAATTAGCCGGGGGGGGGTGTCAAAAACCCAGTTGCGCAGCTAATTCTGTCTAGACCAACCACCGTGTCACACTTAAAAATATTTTTGTAAAAAATGTTTTTTGAATTAATTTTTGGAAATCTTCACATTCAAAGAGGAGTAACCGGCCATGGCCCTTCTGGGTAGTCGACCCTGTTAAGAATAAAGCAAATATTTCAAAGCATTATTGCAAATCTTCTGTTTAATTCATTTTTTATTTTTAAAAAAAAATTAATATGGAATCTTTCTGAAGGATGAATTTTGAAACAGATGATCAATTTCATTCACTAATATATTGGACTCTCATTGTCAATTTGTTAAAAATTGAAAAATTAAGGAAAATGTCTTTAACAAAATATTTTCACAATAAAAAATATATCCCTCCAAAAATGGCGGCTATTCAGGGGCGGAGTGCCGTTGTCCGTTGAACGATATCTAACGTTTGCATCACCCACGGACGACACTAACTCTGGCTAGAAAGGCGTATCTCGTGTCCCTAGTGTATTTCTCCTCGTCAGCTATGTATTTCTCCTCGTCAGCTATGTATTTCTCCTCGTCAGCTATGTATTTCTCCTCGTCAGCTATTATTCCCACACCGGTGACTTTGTAGATTTCTATAAACACGTAGCGTGTGTCATGATATAAGTACTCCTCCCTATAAATGTTGCCACTCATCACTCATACGAATCCCACCAACCTACTAAAAAATTGGTGACATCCAAGCTGTTGAATGGTCCATGCACAGTTCTATTTTACACACCTGCTGTGAAAACGCTCCCCATTCCCTCGATCACTTCCATGTTCCACACACTCATTTTCTGGGTCTATCAGCAAATTCTTGTACTCTCGCTTTTCATCTCGTTTTCTCTTAGCAACTCATGCTGTTGTGTGTGTGTGTGTGTGTGTGAGAGTGTTTGTGTGTGTGTGTGTGCGTGCGTGTTTGTGTGTATGTGTGTGCGCGCGCATGTGTGTGTGTGCGTGTGTGTGTGTGTGCGCGCGTGTTTGTGTGTGTGCGTGTGTGTGTATGTGTGTGTGTGTGTGGAGATTGCTCAACAGTGGCCAAGTTATCACCTGCGACAAGCTTCTTGTTGTCAACAAACCTTGTCGCTTGTGATCGGCACCTCACGGTCTTTCCGGCAGCCCGCTTCTAGTCTCTTTTCTATATTACCCCCCCCCCACACACACACACAAATTCTGGTTTGAATCCTTACTTTTGTTATGAGAAATGTTAAACTAAGAGAAAGAGAAACAATAATTTTTTTTTTTAAACGGGAGCTTGTAACCTTGGATTATGTGAAAGACCTGCAGTAGCCGAAGTTGCACGAAGACCTTCGTCTTGGCAAAGATTGTTCGCACGAAACCAAAGAAGACTAATTAGAAAACTTGCATGTGGAAACGACGCGTTCAGAGTGTGTAACTATAGGAGTATGTCAGAGAATAGCTCGGCTAATAGCTATGAGAGAGAAGGGGAGAGAAGAAATAGAAGGAGGAGGAGACCAACATCACAACAAAATAATTACATGACGAATGCATGACGAAATAAATCCGACATTTATGCGAGCTTTCCATAAACTATGTGTACAACTTCACAAATCTTACGCCATCGTACGGGTAGACAATATGTTAATGTTAGCATAGCAAGGCGTCTACACCCGGGATTGTGCTTCTGTGAATAACCGTATCTGAGTTAGATAGGTCTGTTATAAATGTTTTTTATCTTTAAATACTCGTGGAAGATACGGACGGATAAAGTGAGCTACCATAAAACAACACATACACATACATGACCATTGACTGACAGTGTCACCAGGTGACAAACGATCTGTTAAAAATTGGACGGTTCCAATGATTGCTGGCTGTTTTTTTAAATATGTAATTGCATTACCATGTTGAGCTGTAGAAATTGGCTAATCAGGTCACTACCATGTAGATGTGTAAAGCTGGGCTAGACAGGTTATCACCATGTTGATCTTTTTTTTTTTATGTGTAGAATTTGGCTAGACAGGTCATTACCATGTTGATGTGTTGAGTTGGTCTAGACAGGACATTACCATGTTGATGTGTAGAGTTGGTCTAGACAGGTCATTGCCATGTAGATGTGTAGAGTTGGGCTGAACAGGTCATTACCATGTAGATGTGTAGAGTTGGACTAGACAGGTCATTACTATGTAGATGTGTAGAGTTGGGCTGAACAGGTCATTACCATGTAGATGTGTAGAGTTGTGCTAGACAGGTCATTACCATGTTGATGTGTAGAGTTGTGCTAGACAGGTCATTACCATGTAGATGTGTAGAGTTGGGCTGAACAGGTCATTACCATGTTGATGTGTAGAGTTGGGCTAGACAGGTCATTACCATGTAGATGTGTAGAGTTGTGCTAGACAGGTCATT
>MUZC01000635.1:514462-546541 GCA_002072015.1 Radix auricularia | reverse complement strand
CACATAAAACACCTCACCACTGTCAACTTGGTATGGTTGGCACATAAAACACCTCACCACTGTCAACTTGGTATGGTTGGCACATAAAACACCTCACCACTGTCAACTTGGTATGGTCCCCACATAAAACACCCAACACCTCACCACTGTCAACTTGTTATGGTTGCCACATAAAAAACCCAACACCTCACTGTCACGTGATAATTTGCATATTAGAAATTGAGAGATCACGTGACAGAGAGAGACCACGTGACGCGAGTGAAAGTGATGCAATTAGTTGTATGGCACGAGCTGAACAAGGTGTAAGAAGAATGGCGAAGAAGCCAGACGGATTATATTAGTGTATAAAGTGTACATATTTCGTTGGATTAAAGTTATTAAATTATCAAAGTCTGATGTGTGATTAATATAAGTTGCTACTCGTCTGTACACGCCTGCATAAGTGGTGAAGGTCTAATTAGTAATATTAGATAAAGACAAACTCAAACAGTTACACTCACCACTGTCAACTTGATATGGTTGCCACATAAATTTTAAAAAGACAACATTCTTAATTTGATTCCTAAAAAGACAACGGAAAGGACAAGTGAGCGTAAAAAAGAGAATAAGCAATCTTCAATGCTATAAAAAAAGTGAAAGTGTCAGTTTCACAAAGGGACATCACCAAAACGGTATTTCTGGTAATCATTGACAAACTATATTGAGCCTTACAACATCAGTTAGGCGCATATGAAGACATCATTGAGAAATTTGGCTTTCTTACAAAAATAACTGAGCTCAGCAATGGCACCATCCGATGGGCAGCAGCCATGTTAATGGAAGAATATTCTAGTGATATCGATGAGTGCTTACCTTCAAAATTAGTTCAATTTTCAGAACTCTAAAAAAATTTATTGTCCAGCCCCAGGCTCAGGGTAAGGAAAAGGAAGAAGCACAGTGCAAAACTCAAAACACATGCACAGAGCTAAAATTTTGCTGCTTTTGAATGAGCTAAATTATTTATTTAACACAGTCCTTTGCAAATGCAACATCGCACTTCGCATCTATCTCTCAATGATGACATCAAACTTCAGCAGAGAGCGATCATTTATATGGTTGGAAAAATGTAAAAATTAGTTAGAATTTACATGGGATAAGCAAGACTGGTATGTTCTCTATGATGAGCATTGAAAAGAAACTATTGTAAGCTTACTTAGAGCTTTACTGACTTGATTTATAACTTCGACTGGAGAAAAATTTGCAAACGAAAATTGTAGATTGAAATAATCATTAAAAAATGTGTGTGTGTCTTTTTTAATAAAAATCGAGAAAGCAATTCATTACCCCATAAATAACAAAAGTTGTTGTTTAAAAAAAAAAACGGAATGACGCGTAATATTATTCTTTACGGGTGCGCGTTCGTAACCACGAAACAGCGTAAATCGGGATGAGAACATCGTAACCGGAGGACTACCTGTATATAAGTATGCTTGTATATGCCTGCACGCCTCTAATTAATAAAAAAAAACACAACTAAATATTAACTAAAATACACTGAATTCATAATTTTCTTCTTAAAAAAGCAACAACAAAGAAAAACCATCTTTTGGGGCTTTTTTAGGAGAAAAATCGTCCCCACCCCCTCACTCCACTGTGGTGGAGAATAAAGTGAAGTAAGATTCGTCCATGTTGTCGGTGTGTCAAAGTCCAAGGTCTTTATATCTTTTAAAACAGAAGACATCGCCTCTTTCATATCCATCCTTTTTGAAAGATTTCTATGTTGCGACTCTTACTTTTTAGCGCATTTTCGAGAAGTCGAATGCGCTATTGCACCCGTTTTGTCCGTCCGTCCGTCCGTCCGTCATCACCCTTGATCTCAGCATCCATAAGTCCTAGACCCATGAGGTATATATGTTTTTTGTATGTCCTGACCTGCCATTTGTGCATCAACACTCAGTTACTCGATCCGTTAAAAAACCCCGTTAAAACTACCAAAAAATATTTCGAATCGAGAGGTAACACTAGCGCAGGGAACGGCCGCCATTACCGGAAGTCGAATGCACAATTCTTCAAGCATCGAAGAGTGGTGCGAAAGGGTGCAAAAGAATTAGTTGTTTTTTTTTAGTTGACGTCATTAGAATATGTGTAAAAGTTTAGAGAGTTTTACGTCATCATTTGTGGTGACTTGTAGTTAGATTAAAGAGAAAATAATTTTTTTTTAAATGTAAAGAAATGACTTTTAAATTAAAAAAATGTCAGGTATATTCATTACATAAGAAAATTCATAAAAATATGTCTAAAATCTAAACACAATTACTGATAACTACATAATTCTGATATCTAACATAAGTACTGATACATAATACGAAAATGCGCTAACACGTCCTGAATTCCAATAGGGACCAGGCTTAACATGATTTTTTTTCTTCCTTGTTTTAATGTTGTTTGTGTGTTGGGACTGTTTTTATTATTGCAAGTTAACTGATATTTTTTTTTAATTTAAAGCTTTCGGGTTTAACGTATTTCAATGTATTTCTTAATTTATTTCAAGTTGAAAGAAATGTGTCTTCTATTTTTTTCTGAAATAAAATCGAACACAGTAACATTTAAAACTATGGTGCCACCACACTTATAGTGTCACCGGGCCGTCTCCCCTCACGATGCCACTGCATCCATCCATCCATCCATCCATCCATTCATAAATCCATCCATCCATCCATCCTTCTATCTAATGTTCATTTCTGAAAAAATGTAATGAAAATTTACCCCCTTTCTTATTCGTAGATTATAATAGAAAAAAAATGAAAAGAAAAAAAAAACGTTGTTTTTAGTTTGTTAATTGTTTTAAAAATGTCATTTCGTGTCCACATTTATTGTTTCTGTTATCTTGCACACTGGACAATTATTTAATCCTTGTAAGAGCGTTCATATTTATTTCATTACTCTATACAGCCAATAAGACAATGAGAACAGTCATAAAATATATTTCTTTAAAACTGCGCATCACATGATCCAGCCCCGACGTCTCCGAAAACTTCTTGCATTGATTTTTCCAGATTCTTCTGTTCTATTTATGATCACGCAAATTTTCTCGACATTTGACAATAAAACAAAGATCATGTGACGTGAAACTGAAATTACCAGAGGCTTGCATTTATCTCAAGTCACATGATTCACTTCCTGTCTAATGATTCGCGAGAGTTAACGCCCATTGTGCTTTCCCGCGGAAAACAAATCATATACTAAGTAATGATGAAAATAAATGTTTTAAAAAGAGTGAAATAAAAGCAATAAAAATATATTTAAAAAATCAACGCTTGACAGTATAGACGGGGGAGGGGGGGTGTTATGTTTTGTCATTTTAACGCGTGAAATTAAAGCGCGCCCTTAAAACAGCTGTGAAATATTTCGCTAATCATTGTTATTAGACTTTGCTGAGAGTAACAATTTGCAAGCAGCTTACCAACAATGCCCTCAAGGATGTCTTATTCATTATCATTTTTTAAAGCGGTCCTGAAAATGTGCTCAGCTAGACACAGAGAATAGGAAGCTTAAAAAGATATAAATGTAGTTGTGCATCTACGTGTAGGCCTATGCCTATATTCAATTTAACTTTTTAGGCTTAGGAAGAACGCTTAAATAAGACTTTGTCACATGAAAGGGGTGGAAACTTTAATTGATTTTTTAAAAAAAATGATTGTGCCTTTGCAATGCGGTCATTTTCACGTCTGTAACTACATATAGTGGTCATCTTCACGTCTGTGACTACATATAGTGGTCATATTCAAGTCTGTGACTACATATAGTGGTCATCTTCACGTCTGTGACTACATATAGTGGTCATATTCAAGTCTGTGACTACATATAGTGGTCATCTTCACTTCTGTGACTACATATAGTGGTTATCTTCAAGTCTGTGACTACATATAGTGGCCATCTTCATGTCTGTGACTACATATAGTGGTCATCTTCACTTCTGTGACTACAAATAGTGGTCATCTTCATGTCTGTGACTACATATGGTGGTCATCTTCACGTCTGTGACTACATATAGTGGTCATCTTCACTTATTTGACTACATATAGTGGTCGTGTACACTCTGTGACTACATATAGTGGTCATCTTCACTTATGTGGCAAATTAAAGGTCTGTAAATGTTAAAATTTCGCTAAGGAATGTATTTCGACTTTCATCTTACCTGTTGATATTTGCTTGTGGTATCCACTAAGGTGCCTACGTCACGTGCTCACTTCCTTCAAGTGATCGCTGTTGACAACGGCTCCTACGTTGATCGAAGCAGTGCGTAATATAAATATAGCTCAAAACTTTTAATTGTTTATCATTCTTGACAGGAAATTTTGTGTTTGTTCATTATGTAACAATTTAATGATTTCATTCCAGTATATGCTATCAAGATAAAATAAATAAAAAAATAGCTATAACAAGGAAACTATTTAAGGACCAATAGTTATTCGTATCTATAATTTATCAGGTTGCTGACCTACAGTCTAATAATATATTGAAATTAATAAAACACGCAAATTTAATTTACTTAATGTATTCCTTGATGTATTTTCTTTTTCAACGAATTGCCTTTAAGTCAAATATATAATTTTATATGTCTTAAGCATTTGGTACATACTTGTACTTTTAAGCACAATAAAAGCTCCCCCCTCCACCCCACCCTGGAATTCAACACCCCAACCCCTCTGCTATATAACAAGTGTCTGGGGTAATTAAATGACCGTTGTTGTATGAATTAAATTACACCTGACCTCCATGACGTACGAGGGGCTATAACAATGGCAGGACAAGGCCAGTGAGTCAGACCAGACCGGCTATTTATCTCTTTGTTCAAACTTCCTGACGCCCCCCCCCCCCACACACTTTAAAAGTCTATAAAGGTCACATGCGTGACGCTCACTGTCACTGTAATATTGAAAAGCTTAAAGACGCATGACGCCTTCAGGGTGTAGAGTGTCAGCTGCGTCAGACCATTGAACTGAGCCAAAATGTGGATGGGGTGTAATTAGATACAAGCGACACTCAGCAAAATTTAAACTTTGAAATACCAAATACCAACACCAACGGAACAAGCGTGTAAATTAAAGAATCATGTCGTTAAATTCTATTTATAGGCCGAATTCCACTCCGTGGTCGATTAAGACTAACACGAAAATTACGTCGTTAAGGAATTAATTGAAGGTGGGCAAAATGAAAGCAATTAAAAGACAGTCAATTAGATTAGATTAGTTGTTTTATAGCGAGTAGAATCTAAACTGTAGACCGAGGAGATGAGAGGTAAGAGAGCGAAATTGTACCCACGGGGATGAACCAATAACTAAAGAGTATTTTTAACCTCAACAAAAGAGTGACCAAGATGGTGGTTGGATTGTAGGAAGCCAGTGGAAAGGTTGCGTGCGGCGCCAGATAACACGCCAAAAAAAAATATTAAAAAATAGATAAATAAAAGACACAATACATTTTTTTTTGGTTGGAGTTCAGGTTTATTTATAACTTAGGACTACGTGTTAGGTGAGCATTTTACATTTTTTGTCCCTCGAGTACTTTTAATTAAAACATGTGACTGTAATATCAAATAAGACCTGGGGACGCGACACAAGATATGAGTAAAACATGGTACAGTGAAATCAGGCGATGATATAGACTGATGGGTGCGGATTTTAAGAAAAATATCGACTACTTCTTAGGTATAAAGCTTTCCACAATTAGGTTTCCAGATGAGGTTAATAGCTGTATTTGTGTGTCTGCCGGAGAGGGGAGGGGGCGGACCAGTTTTATACGATTATGGTAATCGGTTATCACCGAGACGATACGATTCATTTCCTGCGTGGAAAATCTGCTTAATAATTATATGAAGGGTGTAATCAAAGCTCACCGATTCTAGGGGCATATTTGGGTAAAGGAGGCAAAGTTTTAAGGGGATCGATAAGAAATAAATTTTAGCTTAACAGATCCAACCTGGCATAGGGAGTACAGCTAACTAACATGTTCGCCTAGATGATGTATACAAGAGCAGAGGCGCCACTAGGGTTGGTGTCACCCGGGGCGGTAGCTCATGGTGTCACCCCCTCATGATTTAACCCATAGAACTCCTCCGAGTTTTCCATTGCCAAATAACAATAATATACATAATTTTACAGTCTGATGTCACACCCCTGATGGTGTCACCCGGGGCGGCCCGCTCCCAACGCACCCCCTAACGACGCCACTGTACAAGAGTTACAACCCATGATAGGTTTACTCACCCAACACAGGTGACGTTATGTGAAAGTTTTTTAAAATATAGTTTTATAATGGGTATCTTGGAGAGAAGATGGGCGCCGCCATGTCTACCAAGTCCCAGGAAAGTTTTAATGGAAACATTGGAACTCCCATACGACCACGAGATTATGAGGCATAAAAAAATAATTTAAAAAAAAAATAGGCACCTTATTCACAGATTAATCTACAGTTCGTGACATGTATCAACATTAGTATCTATGAGTATCCATCCTCAGTGATGTCTGAGACGTGTCACAATTGTTAGACACACCCTTACCTCTTTCCAATTGTTAGACACACCCTTACACCTCTTTTAAATTGTTAGACACACCCTTACACCTCTTTTAAATTGTTAGACACACCCTTACACCTTTTTCCAATTGTTAGACACACCTTAGACACACCCTTACACCTCTTTTAAATTGTTAGACACACCCTTACACCTTTTTCCAATTGTTAGACACACCCTTACACCTCTTTTCAATTGTAAGACACGCCTTTACACCTCTTTTAAATTGTTAGAAACACCCTTATACATCTTTTAAATTGTTAGACACACCCTTACACTTTTTCCAATTGTTAGACACACCCTTACACCTCTTTTAAATTGTTAGACACACCCTTACACCTTTTTCCAATTGTTAGACACACCCTTACACCCTTTTCCAATTGTTAGACACACCCGTACACCTCTTTTCCACGAAAAGCCCTCCAGGTAATCAAGGTAAAAAAAAAACCCAGTACGACTCGTCCACCTCATCCTTGTGTGTGAGTCCCATAACCTTGTGGTCGTAGGGGGAAGGGGGTTCTAATGTTTCCATTGGAACTTTCTCGGGGCTTGGTTGACCTTGGCGGCGCCCATCGCCTCTGCAGGCCAGCGGAGTACTTTTTAGCGATAGTCATCCCTACATCCCTCATCCCTACATACACCAAAACATGCAATAGAACGTTTCGAAAAACAAATTCAGTTCAGTCAGATATATTAATACAAAACTCAGTTTTAAATACACGAAAGTCAGTGTTAATTCTACTATAGTCGTTGAAAAGTCACGGATGTCAGTTCTACATTTACAACATCAAAATGAAAGAGTTTTAAGTAAGTTTTACAGCTACAACATCAAATTGAAAGAGTTTTAAATCAGTTTAAGGGTTACAAAAATCAGTTTGAATAGTACAAAAGTCAGGTTTACGTAAAAATAGTTTCACTAATACAAGCGAGCTATTTATTTCCCTATCTCACATGCCGAAAAAACACATTAAACGGAAGTTTAAATATCTAATAAACGACTATTTACTGCCAAATTAGTCAAGTTTTAAACTGTTTTTATCTTTGCTTAAAATAAAGACATTATTTAATTGTATGTACTACCCTTACCAGCTGAACAAGCAAGGTTACACCATAATGAATAGTAATGCCCAGTGTAGCAGCAATGTCCAGGTAATTTACTAAGTCTAGCCTAGACGTGACCTTTGGTCAGTTAAAAGTAATGACTTTGCATTCCTGTGGTCAGTGACGCTTGACATTTAAATTTAGGCCGTCTAAAGTGATCCATCTATGCTGGCGGAGATAAGGCCCCATAAATATAAACGTCACTTGTTGCTTGATTTAAACTTAGTCTCCGGGCCATCAAGGAAACGGGGGAGGGGTGGGGAAATATAACTTGTTATAAAATATGGTGCTGGCCTGTGGTGTGGACGAGCACAAAGAGGAGTGAGTGAGCGATAAAGTATGGGAGAGATATTTATTAATATATATAGAGTCGTGTGAATGAAATGCTAGGAAAGAAAAAGAGTCGTGCTTGAATGGGAGTTAGAGAGCTAAACAGGCTATGCGTCAACAGGAGGTTTGTAATATAGTTTAGAAATAAATCATTTTTAAATGAAAGGTTATTTCTGTACACTTTGTACTATTAGCCTCATGACATTTCTGTACACTTTGTACTATTAGCCTCATGACATTTCTGTACACTTTGTACTATTAGCCTCATGACATTTCTGTACACTTTGTACTATTAGCCACATTACATTTCTGTACACTTTGCACTATTAGCCACATGACATTTCTGTACATGTTGTTAGGTTTCAGCTAGCAGCCATCTGACGTGTCTCATGTTTTCCTGTTGTTCCCGGTGGAACCTGTCACGTCAACGCTGCTATTGCAGGTAATTGAATGACCCACTTACACCTGTAACCAGGGGCGTAGGACGATATTTTTAGTGGGAGGCGGTCGGTCACAGCAGAATGAAGGGGACCGTTGAGATAACTTGGTCTGTCAGGGTGGCAGTAACAGTGGGTTCGCCATTGCGATGTCTCACTTGGCCCTAAATATGACGGTGCAGATGGATTTCTTTTATAATACTATACATGCTAGCCTAAGGGGCCGTCCATAAAGTATGTCACGATATTTTTGACCATTTTTAACTCCCCCTTCCCCCCCCTTGTCACAAATCTGAGGACACCCACCCCCAAAGTACGTCAAACTTTCGAATAAAAATATTTTTAAAATTAACAAAATAAATAAAATTTGATATAAAACACCGTGACGTCACACATGGCCGGACACCCCCTCTGTCACAAACTGTCACACTTTCTTATACCCCCTCCCCCCACTGGAGCGTGACGTACTTTATGGACGGCCCCTAACATACTACTTGCGTTCTGATCTTTGAAATTCAAATTTTATTTAAATTTCTCATTGTTGTCGAATTATGTCAACAATATCGCAAGACTTTTCCTCAACTATGGTGCCACCAATACAAAGCAGCGCACTCAAATAGACTTCCTGTGTCCATCAAATCCGCGAACATTCAGAAAGGGATTGCGTAGAAGAACGCAGGCCCTTTAGAGATATAATTTACAATTTTAAATCATTCAATTATCAATCTCTACCTGTGTCCTTACCCAAAATCTCCATATTCATCGACCTGCCCATCGATCTATCCACCCATCCAACTATGTGTCTTTCTATCCACCCATCCAACTATGTGTCTTTCTATCCACCCATCCAACTATGTGTCTATCTATCCACCCATCCAACTATGTGTCTATCTATCCACCCATCCAACTATGTGTCTTTCTATCCACCCATCCAACTATGTGTCTTTCTATCCACCCATCCAACTATGTGTCTTTCTATCCACCCATCCATTTATCCAACCGTCAATCCATTAAATGTATCTATGGATGAAAAGAGTATGAGAAAAATTTGGCGAATGTGAAAGATGCCCGCTGTTGAAAACCTCTGAACGATGGTCCGTTGATTTGACAGCAAAGCTCAACGTTGACACATGTTATGGTATAAGATAAAACAGGGAGGCTTCATCAAACTATTGACAGAAAATGTATCATTTTGGGAGGAAACTGAGTGTGCACAAGATAACATTTAAATGAGAAAGATATTAGACGATCTACGGATTTAAATAGACATTAGACATGAACATTAGACATGAACATTCTCTCAACTTTCACGTTAAGCCACCAATAAGGAGCACCCCCCCGCCCCCCACCATATATATATATATATATANTAGGAACTCTTGTGTGTTGGTGGTGGTAGGAATTCTTGTGTGTTGGAGGTGGTAGGAACTCTTGTGATATACATCATGGGTCTAGGACTTTCATACTTCCAGGAGCTCTACTGCCACTACAAGAGGTCGGATCGAGTAACTGAGTGTTGATGCACAAATGGCAGGTCAGGACATACAAAAAACATATATACATCATGGGTCTAGGACTTATGGATGCTGAGATCTAGGGTGATGACAGACGGACGGACGGACAAAACGGATACAATAGCGCATTTCGACTTCTCGAAAATGCGCTAAAAACCAACCTCCCTAACAATTTTCAAGATTCCATAAAGATTTCAGCAACTAGACATCGTGTGTATGTTATTAAAGTGAGAACAAATAAGACACCATGTTTAAGTCGAGTCATCTACTGTGATCTACCGAGTTTGAGAGTGTACTTTATATATCAGCACAAATACACCATATGTGCGAGTATAACACTGGCACAATCAGATGTATGAAGAATGATCTTGACTCATAGAAAACATATGTATGAAGAATGATCTTGACACATAGAAAACATATGTATGCGGGTAAAATCTGAGCTTACGGAAACCATGTGAATGAGAATATAAACTTGAAACATAGACACCGTGTGTATGAGGATATAAACTGGAAACATAGACACCGTGTGTATGAGGATATAAACTGGAAACATAGACACAGTGTGTATAAGGATATAAACTGGAAACATATACACAGTGAGTTAGAGAATATAAAAATGAAACATAGACACCATGTGTATGAAAATATAAACTTGGAACATAGACACCGTATGTATGAGAATATAAACTGGAAACATAGACACCGTGTGTATGAAGCTATAAACTGGAAACATAGACACCATGTGTATGAGAATATAAACTGGAAACATAGACACCATGTGTATGAGAATATAAACTGGTAACATAGACACCAGTGATATGAGAATATAAACTGGAAACATAGACACCATGTGTATGAGAATATAAACTGGAAACATAGACACCGTGTGTATGAGAATATAAGGAAACATAGACACCATGTGTATGAGAATATAAACTGGAAACATAGACACCGTGTGTATGAGAATATAAACTGGAAACATAGACACCGTGTGTATGAGAATATAAACTTGTACATAGACACCGTGTGTATGAGAATATAAACTGGAAACATAGACACCATGTGTATGAGGTGTTAGTTATACTCTCAACACACATTTACCTCGGTATGTCTGGATCAGCCCAACGGATCTATTTTACATTCGCAAACCAACTGTCACGTGGCAACGTTATCACAAAACGCTGTCTTACCGCCTTATCACACCTCATCTACCTCAAATACGCGTCACAACTAGACCCTACCTCCACCCCCTCCCTACCCTAACTACTAGACCAAAAAAAAGTTCAACAAAGGCAAATTACAAGAAGGAGAGTTTACCGTGAACAATGCGGTGGCCGAGAACTGTTAGACTAGACAGTGGGAAACATTTGTAACGAGAGTAGAGGGGTTCCAGGCTTGGGGAGAAGAACGGGGGCCGAGATTTGGAGGGAGCCCGTGTAATAACTTTCATTTGTTACCTGTCAGCTGGAGGCTTCAACGTCTTCATTTCACAAAAAGGTGAAAATGGATACACAACACTTCAATGGTGCGGGGGGGAGGGAGGGGTAATCAACCTTTGACCCCACGTTAACCTCGTGCTCTACGAGAGAAGCTGCCTTACTTTACTCACGACGACGAGCGCATATTTTACGCAGGGCAGGTATATCACTCCATCGGTCACGTATATCACAGTGCCGGCCAGGTATATCACTACATAGGTTAGGTATATCACTACATAGGTTAGGTATATCATTAAATATGTCAGATATATCCCAGTGCCGGCCAGGTATATCATTAAATAGGTCAAGTATATCACTACATCGGTCAGGTATATCATTAAATAGGTCAGGTATATCACCGTGCCGGCCAGGTATATCATTAAATAGGCCAAATCTATCACTACATCGGTCAGGTATATCATTAAATAAGTCAGGTATATAACTAAATAGGTCAGGTATAACATTAAATAGGTCAGGTATATCACTCCATGGGTCAGGTATATCATTAAATAGGTCAGGTATATCACTACATAGGTCAGGTATATCACTACATAGGTCAGGTATGTAACATCACTGGCCAGGTATTTAACATCACTGGCCAGGTATATAACAGGATTGGCAGGGTATACAGCAAGATTGTTTGGGTATATAACAGCACTGGTCAGGTATATAACATCACTTGCCAGGTATATAACAGCACTGGTCAGGTATATAGCATCACTGGTCAGGTATATAACATCACTGGTCAGGTATATAACAGGATTTGCAGGGTATACAGCAAGAATGTTCGGGTATATAACAGCACTGGTCAGGTATATAACATCACTTGCCAGGTATATAACAGGTCTGGCCAGGTATATAACAGCACTAGTCAGGTATATAACAGCACTGGTCAGGTATATAACAGCACTTGTCAGGTATATAACAGGTCTGGCCAGGTATGTAACAACACTGGTCAGGTATATAACAGCACTGGTCAGGTATATAACAGCACTGGTCAGGTATATAACAGGTCTGGCTAGGTATGTAACAACACTGGTTATGTATATAACAGCACTGGTCAGGTATATAACAGCACTGGTAAGGTATATAACAGCGCTGGCCAGGTATATGACATCACTGGCCAGGTATATTCACACCACTTAATCAGCTATATGAAAAATACTGTTAAGTCTTTTACAAGACTGGCCATGTTTATTACAAAATTGGCCAGGTGTATTAAGCTTATATATATATATATCTTTCCCTCTCTCTCTCTCTGATATATCGGTATTTTGTAAACACCGGGCTTGAATATAAAAGTGAAGAGACGTACAGATCTGATGGGAAATTACTGTCATTTCAGCAGCATAATTTCCAATTCCTTATCTGTATTGTTCATACCATTTTTTCACCACAAACGTTGTAGATCTACTTAACAAATATGTTAAAGCTGGTCACTGTCCATTTACCATGTTTGCAATAATTTTGTAATATGGCAATTAATATTGGTGTGTGTGTGTTAATATGTACATTTTCCCCGAAGACTTTTAGACCAGCTGCTTGCTACAGTATAAATTCTCCAATTATTAACCATTATTATTATTTACTTTCACTGTGGCATATCCACATCTACTTGTCATACGCCTGTCTGATCACACAACATATTTATTCTTAGTATTCTATTTGTTCGTATCCAAAAAAGCTAGTTCTAAATTTTATAAAGTGACTTCTCACTTGTAACCTGACCTAATAACTATGAAGTACACACCTCTTCCCACAGCCGTCTTTCAATGAGACAGCATCGATGTCGCCACGGCGTTGCGACTATTGTTACAATAATAGGGCTTCTCATCTACGCTAATTGTTTCGTGCTTGATTAACAATCGCTCTTTTTTAAAACTAAATATCTAGGTAAAATCCAAGTTGACGTTCCCACCTTACATGGCCGCCATCTTTGTTGTTATGCCGCGTACCAAAGAAATAGGAAAATTCAACTATTAAAATTCTAAAACTAAACCTAACCCTAACCCTAAATTAACAAATAAAAATTATAAATCTAAATAACAAAGGAAGAGAACGGAGAATTAATTATGTAATGTATAACCCATTTGGGAACGTATAATCGGATTCAGACAATATCTATTGTTTTGGTGTGCAACAAAACTGATAAAATCATTAATGGTGAATCATGAGTAACTTGTACATAAGGTCTATATAAATATATAATACGTAAATAAGTATCTTAAAATTAATACGCTTGAACCCCTCTGATAATGGTATCGTCCATTCTAATGCAATAATCACTCACTCTCTCTCTCTCTCTCTCTCTCTCTCTCTCTCTCTCTCTCTCTCTCTCTCTCTCTCTCTCTCTATCCGCCCCAACCCTCAACAGTAAACCTTGTGGAATTTATCTACTCAGCAGAGATAATGCACAATGAGTGAAAATAACAATTTCAGTCATAAATAAATAAATAAATAATTAAATATATATATTTTTCTGTTTGTTCTAATGAAAGACTAACGGAGATTATTGCAATTATTTAGAGTCAACATACGTAAAGTTAAATGCATTTATAATTACTTTCTTTACAAAAAGATGCTATTCAGATTGGCTATCTCCCGTGACATAGAAGCAATGCGACCACAAATAAACAACTTATTTAATTATTAATTAGGGAAAATAAATCGACAAATTACGAAGAAGTCCTTCATAAAATTGCGTAGCATTACTGAGATACCAATTAAAGAAATTGTTAAAAACAATTAAATTTCAGTTAACCTCTTCATTCAGTGATTCGATGACACCTTCCTGGCTCCATTTGGGGACCAGGCACTCGCAGTCTCGCAAACTTGCGAATAAAAACGGATCTCACGATAATTACAACCAAGTGTTGCACACCACATTACTATGAAATGATTGGATGGAAAATATATGACAGCAAATCTTATTTATATTATCAATACTAATTCAGGAGGTCAAACTAATGCATAAATCGTTGTGTAGCAAAGGCCACCATGGGCGCATCAAAATGTTCGTATCTTATCTGTCACAGACGCTCCGTCTAAACTGAAGATTATTGCGCCCTACGTATATTCAGTCTCATGAGAAAAATAATTAATTTCTACAATAAGCAGAAAAACTTCAGCTACAAAACCACATAACAAATAACCGCTGAGGATTACTGCTCTTGGACTACCCCGTGTACATCACGTAAATGATGGATGTTTGGTATAGATCATTATTATTAGGTGCGGCGCTCATTTCAATTGTAAGTTGATTTTTTCACCCGCAGTCCCACAGCCAGAAAAAAATACAAGGTTCATTTTAATTATATATGTAAATCTGCTTCATTAACGGAGCATGCCTGTTTACATGATCCATAAAAGTAAGTTCTAGGAATGTTTTAACATATCTTCCCACAACAACAACCTTGTAAATTTGAGTATATATGTAATGATTTGGAGAAAAATTGTGTCATTAAATTATAGATTGTAGATTATCTGTTAATATTAGGACAGGAGACTTTCAATGTTGAATAAAATTAAAAAGGTTAGGAATTTACCCTTAAGGCTTATCATTTTTATTTGATTAAAAAAAATATTTAGAAATATTTTTTTTAATTTCAATTTTATATGCCTAGTTCTTTCTGGTCAGAGTAATTGCTTTTATAAGTTTGAAATATTTAATTTAGATTAACAAATTAGATTCAAAGATTTAATGATTCATTAATGCGAACCGCGCTTTTAAGTAAATAATCAATACATAAATTAAAGCATAAATAATTCTTTTTCAATTTATTAAAAATTCATAAATAAACATTCTTTTAAAGACTAAATACTTACCAGCACGCGTCTCATTAATCGAGATTTCTTCAACTGGCTTCTAAAGAACAATGTTTTCTTTTTTTGACCCCATTGTCCCCTGCATTAATAGAAGGCGCAGAAGGAAAACTCACGTGATATTAAATGTGATTCCTGTAGAAATTCTGTTCAAAATGGAACTGGAGCAGTTCATTCTTCCGATGGTCCCTCATTTTTTAGGGGTGACAGCATTAACGAAAATGAAAAACGAATTATAAGTGCACTTCGAAAGGAAACAGTAATTAAGTTTCTAATATGATCTGTCCTCACTCAATAGAAGAACTAAATAAACGTTATATATTAATTGCGTCAACTTAAATTACACATCTGAACTCGCGATGTTGATATTTTCCCCAACAACGATTCCGATCCTTTATTTTTATTGTTCCCCATGATGCAGCTGAATAAAATGGCAGCTTCCATTCAGTTTCGTTTTCATCAATAGTTTGCTGGACCAGGTTAGCATTATTGTTGTGTTTAGCATCTGTGACAATTAAAATAGTGTTACCATAGTTGATAACTGCACCTTTTTATTTTCTTACAGAAATTTAAATCCTACAATCATAATTGTTATTTGCATAATTTGGTAGTTTGCCAAGTAAATTAACATGACTTGATTAAGAATTAAGAGTAAGTCTGAGTAAGAGATTAAGATAAAGTTAAAGTTAAAGTTATTAAGTAAGCAGCAAATCAGCAAGCAATTCAAGAAGTAAGTAGTTCAGTTAATTCAGTAGTTCATATGACTCATACTCATATGAAATAAATATTAAAATAATAAATAGTAGTGAGTAGTGTAGACCTAGAGCCTAGCTGCCTAGTAATAGATAGAGGTAAAAACCTATATCTCCGACCGGGCCGACCTTATCGGCGGCCATCTTGTTGCTATGGCACGTCACTGGCCCGGAAAAATAGTGAGAGCCCCGTGAATTTTCCGAAAATTCTAAAGCTATACTTAACCCAAACCCTAAAATTAAAATAACAACTATCCTTCATAGCAACGGGAAGAGACGCGACGCTCCGGTCGGAGATATAGGTCTTAGCCATAGATAGTAATAGTATTAAGTTACTTAAATTAAGTATTAATAGTAATTTCGGTAAAAGCGAAGTATGTAGACCGTGACGTCACGGCATGGCGGCCTTCTTTGTTGTCATAGCACGTCCTTTAAAACTTTAAAAAGCTTTAAAATTAAAATTCTATAGCTTATCTTAGATATACAGACGCTCCTTCTATGCAGAAGATAATTGCGTCCACAGACCATCAGAGATGATCTGTTGACAAGTGATGCAGCGGTCACAGGCCACGGCTATAAACATTCTTTTAAAGACTAAATACTTACCAGCACGCGTCTCATTAATCGAGATTTCTTCAACTGGCTTCTAAAGAACAATGTTTTCTATACCTAACCCAAACCTAGCTATACCTAACCCAAACCCAAAAACCTTCAATTTTCCGAAAATTCAAAAACTATACTGGCTATACCTAACCCAAACCCTAAAACCTTCCATTTTTATAATCCTTTTAGAATTTATAGAATTATAGAACTTTTTTTTTCAGCAACCCTTAGCGTCGTGACGTCATGGTCGACATACTTCGCTTCAGCCGTAATTTCTTACGAAGTTAACTTATGTTAACTACTAAGTTAATAGTTATATTGTAGTATGTAGTAAATTAGTAGTAGTCTGTAGTAGTAGTAGTAGTAATAGTTGTAGTGTAGTAGTCAGAGTATTGACTACTGAGTACTGAGCCGATACTGTATCATATGTAATTGCCATGTACACTGATTAACACTGTTACAGTTACACTGTACAGTAATATAATTACTTTATAATTTTACTTTCTTTTAATTACAACTTTGTCTTTGTTACAAAGTTTGTACTTATTGTCCGTTATAGGTTATAGTATAGTGTTTTAGAAACTAAATAACTTAGTAAGTTATAAATAAGCATAATGCCCAACAGACTAACAGCCTAACTTGTATTGGTAATCCTGTAGTTTCTACATGTATATTATTTCACTTCGAAATTTAATTTTCTCATGAGAACTTAAGTTTTTAATTTATTAAATGAATTATTGTTATATGTTGTATTTTAACTATTAATAACCATTAAGTCTTATTAATTTCTATTACTAAGTTAACTAAGACTATGGCTATGGGGATTGAAAACCGATCAGCGACTATACTATTCTATAGTGACCCAGGTTCGAAAAGCCACTTCAATACTTTAATATAATTCATTATAATAGAATACCCTGGTTTGATAGGTTTAGTAAGCGATAATATAATATTATATTCTATACAAATTTTTTAAATGAAAAATTTCGTCAACCTTTGCTTGTTTCATGGGAGTGTGTATGAGATTGTAGTGCTGGAGGTATAGGGATCGATTCTCAGATGAGGATATTTTTTAAAATTGTCTTTTGACACTCCATTAGGATACATGTAAAACATTTCTTTCTTGGTTTCATCTTCTTTCATGAATTATGTTTTTGCCATGGAAGGCCAATACCATGGTGCAGAAAAAACATGAGGAAAGAATTAATGGACTTTTTAGTTTATTTTAACCTTTTTAATATACTTAAAACTTAGCCTTTGTTACCATAGTTTCATGCTAAAAAATCTGCTCCACAAATATGAAAATGACCCAATTTTTTTATTACTGCTCATAAGAAATGTATTTGAATAGAGTGCAAAAATATTTTTAAAACAGGCCAAAAACTATTAAATACACCTACTGACTACACCAGGGTTTTAATAGCTATTACATTAAAGTTGAAATCAAAAGGGACCTGGCCTGGATCTGAATAGCATTTAATGTAATAGGTCCAAATAGCAAACATAGACTATAAGGCTTAAATTATAAATATGGGAATAATGTAGCACTAGACTTAAAACTACTCTAAGCTACACAGTTACTGATACACATAAGTTACACTACACAACGGCAAAAACTAAAAAGGCAAAAGGCTAGCAACAAGCCTATTTTTATCTGCAACAGATTTTGTAAGCAGATATATTTGAGAGATGAGTGTCTTGAGTTAAGACTTAGGCGTATCAGGGGACTATGTTATTTATATTAATAGGAAGTACTAGCTGGGGGCGCAACATGGGTATGAGAGTATTACAGTGTGACTGACACTGATGTGTGTGATGAGGCTCATGATGAGCACATTTTTAATTATTATTAGGGATCATACTAAAATTGTTTTTCCCCAAGAAATTAAACTGTGTGCTCAAGTTGAAATGACATACCATCAGGAAAGAGGGTGACCAAAGTTTCCTCTAAGTTTTGTTGGTCGATATTGTTACATGAGATGGGATTGGTTGAAAAGATCACGTGATGAATGTTCTAGACCAGAAGGCTTAGCAAGTCAGATCAGGGTGTGTGTGTAGAATGGAGATGTGCTGAATTTGTTTCACTGATGTATATTAATATTTAAAAAGAGTGTACATACGTTCAAGTATGGAATTAAAGTTGTTTGTGCTACCAAGTACTTCAATATTGTCATTGAATGAATGTATCGGCTGTTTATTAACGCCTAGAAGCGGCCAAAAGACAAGTGACAGATATGCATAGTAAAAAAAACTTGTGTGAAAAGTTGCGCAACAACCATTTTTTGTGCAATGTTTTACTAAATTTGCTCTACGGTAATTCTTAACTACTGCGAGGCGTCGATCAGATATCTGCATGGCCAAGCAGCTTAATGGGCATATTGAGGGTGACCAAAGTGGGTTGACAATTATGGTCATGTATCTAGAGAGATACAAAATAGTTTACTCTGTTAGTCAAGAAATAAGTGTTTCTGGTTACGATTGCTCCATTTAAGGTTCGCAAGTAAGTGTTTGGAAGACAAACTCGTGTAAAGTAGAGCAATATCCATTTTGGTCCAAAATTTTATTCCCAGCAAACACAGGTATAATATTTTCCCTATCCATATTTGCTGAGCAGTAATTCTAAACTGTTTTGCAGCATAGGTCAGATAAATGCATGGTTATGCAGCCATGCATCTAAAAGCGAACATTGCTGATAATCAGAGATTGACCTCTGATCATCACAAATATTATTATTACATTTCTTGCACTCTCCATTATTAGCCTCAAGACTATAATGAGTATTTAAGAAGCTTCCCTGTTTGGCTCCTTTTTTAATCCTTTATAATAACTTGTGGTGTTTGAGCCCTTGCTTGCAGAAAAAACTTTGGATCGATTTTGAACCCACTTCCTCACAAGCTTGCGAGCTGAAATTTTGCAGGCAGACTCGTGCCGATGATAAAAATGATGTATCAAAATTTCAGATTGATTGAAACTAAAATTTTGTATTTTTGGATTGTCTTGCGCTGCGTATTATAATGGACATCCTTATAGTTATGTCTCGTATATATAGGTTTTATAGTCAAAAACTTGGTTTTCTACTTTAAAAAAAAATTTCATGCAAGTTTAATTAATAAGGTCTACTGTCAACAGTGTGTCATATTTTTGTAGACAATTATGGAGTATGGGTCACTGTAACCAAATGAAAAGGCAAACATTTTAAAAACTTTTTTACTCTCTCATGGAGAAATTAGTAAATGAAATTCAGTTTTAAACAAAAGATGGCAGTATTTAAATGTATTACACAATAAAACATGGCACATAAATAGTGACGGAAGCACTATATCTTCTTTGTCAGGATTGCAGTAAATGCCATCTTTGTTTTATCTTTTCTCATCTGTTACAGAAGCTCCTTTTATACAGATAATTATTGCACCTTACACTTATCCTTGGTTCATGTCTAGTCTTGCGTTTTTATTAGAGTATAGCCACACTAAAAGGCTCAAATAAAAAAACCTATAATGATAATGAGACTAAGGCTAATATCCTTAACACATATTTTGCATCATCATTTTCTGCCTCAGGCGACAAGGAAATTTCAATAAATTTAAATAAAATGGAAGAAATAGGTAACATAACTGTAGATGAGATAGGTATACATTCACTCCTAAAAAACTTAAAAATAAACAAAGCTACTGGACCAGATGAATTGCCTGCCAGGTTATTAAAAGAATTAAGCAATGAACTGTCCCCAATCCTTGTAGTTCTTTTTCAAGCCTCTCTAAACCAGGGTAAAGTGCCCCAGGATTGGAAATTAGCCAATGTAACGTCACTCTTCAAGAAAGGTGATACGTCTGACCCTGGTAATTACAGACCTGTTTCACTTACTAGTATCACCTGTAAATTACTGGAACACATAATTTATAGCAGAATGGTTAACCACCTAGACAAATATAATGCCCTATGCCCACACCAACATGGCTTTAGAAAGAACAGATCATGTGAAACACAATTGATAGGTCTAATTGATTATCTATCAAAAGGCTTAGATAATAATGATCAAATAGATACAATATTACTAGACTTTCAAAAGCATTTGACAAAGTTCACCATCTTAGTTTACTTAAAAAACTTAAATACTTTGGAATCTCAGGTCCCTTACATCACTGGATCCAAGATTTCCTATTGGGTAGGGAGAAAACTGTAATGATTAATGGATCTAAATCTACACCAATAAAGGTTAACTCAGGAGTTCCACAAGGAACTGTCCTAGGTCCCTTACTATTTTTAATTTATATAAATGACTTACCCAATAATATCTCAACAGGAACTAAAGTTAGGTTATTTGCTGATGATTGTATAATCTATAGAACAATCAAGTCAGAACAAGATAGCAAAATTTTACAAAAAGACTTAGATGAATTAATAAAATGGGAAACTAACAGGAGTATGTCCTTCTACCCAGAAAAATTTCAACTGCTAAGAGTAACAAAGAAAAAGAAAAAAATAATTCAAAATACTTCATTCATGGAAAAGAACTAACCCAAACTAAAGATGCAAAATACTTAGGGAGTCAAAATAAATGAGAAACTATCTTGGAATCCCCATGTCAATGAAGTTATTAAAAAATCAAACAAAACCTTAGGCTTTATAAAAAGAAACTTTTACAAATGTAACAAAGATATAAAACTAAAATGCTACCTCACCCTGGTGAGACCTATACTAGAATATGCATCTTCTGTATGGGACCCATCCACAAAAGAAAATATTGATAAGTTAGAACAAATCCAAAAAAGAGCTGCCAGATTCATTACTGGAGAATATTTAAAACTGACAAGAGTAACACCATTAGTGAAATCATTAAACCTTGAAACACTAGAGGATAGAAGAACCAAGAGTAAATTAGTAATTATACATAAGGCAATTAATTCTAATTTAGAAATACAACACAAAGATAACTTAATACAACCCTCAAATAGACATAAAGATAAAAATACTTTTCTTATTCCATATGCAAGAACAAACACATACAAGTTTTCTTCCTTTCTGTCCGGTATTCGGGCATGGAATGGGTTGCCTGAAGAAACCAGGAAAGCCAACACTTTATCATCTTTTAAAACTCTAGTAAGAATACAGGACTAAACACAAACCATAGAAATATGTAGGACGCAATAATCTTCTGTACAGAAGGAGCGTCTGTAACATATAAGATATAAGATAAGAGTTTTAAATGTTGATAGAAGTTTGTTTCACTCGTTTCCTCAAGCCACCCAATTCTGATTCCGAAATTTCCGACAGGAAAGAATGAGAGTTTTTATGTTTGTTCTTGCATACGAAATAAGAAAAGTGTTTTTATCCCACTGTCTATCTGAGGGTTGTATTGGATTATCTTTTGTGTTGTATTTCCAAGTTAGAATTTGTTGCCTTATTTATTATTACTACTTCTTTTCTCCTTGTTCTTTAGTCTAGTGTTTCAAGGTTTAGTGATTTAACTTAAGGTGTTACTTTTGTCAATTTTTAATATTCTCCAGTAATGAACCTAGTGGCTATTTTGTTTGTTTTGTTCTAGTTTAACAATATTTTGTTTGAGTGATAGGCCCCATATTCTAGTACAGGTCTTATTGAAATAAGATAGCATTTCAGTTTTACATCTTATTACATCTGTAAAAATTTCTATTAAAAGTAAAGAAGCCTAAGGTTTTGTTTGATTTTTTTAATTCCTTCCCATTTAATAAATGATTAGCTACCCAGCAAAGAACAAAAATTCTTGATGACAAGATAAGTAATAACCTCAGTTGCAGAATCCCAAAATAAGGGATCTGAATTTTATAATAATATTTATTATTTATCATTCATTTTGATTCTCTTTTTCTGTTTTCTTGAGTTTAGTTGCTCAGGTTATTAAGCACTTTTCATGTATCTCTAACATATAAATTCTAAAAATCTAAAATTAAAAAGGGATGTAACAAAACTGGTGAAAATAGTTGTAAATATTTACTTGAATACATTGACTTTAATTTTCAAAAATGTCAACAGTAATAATATTTTGAAAAATATTTTCTAATGTATGCTAAAAAAAATACCAAAAGAACTCAAAACGTGATGTTCTGGAATAGTTTTTTTGTTTGTAAATTGTGTTTTATATTTGATTGTGCATAACACTTGAATTTTTGGCGGCAATTTTTGTTAACAATGAACAAGAAGTTGGCAAAATATGATTAAAATTTGATAAATTTGTAAATTTTCAGTTTTTATGAGGAGATTAAATTAAATTTCTTTATAAACAAAAGCATAAATTTACTTCTGAGCTATATAGCAAGATGAAATGTTTATATTTATATACAATTTTAAGCCATCTGATAGTATTTCAAGCACTATCTAATTATTTAAGTCAAGTATATAGTTTTTACTGAAATATGGGACAGGGCTCTTTCTTTTTCGTTTTTTACTTTATAAAACAAAGTCCCCTTTTCGGACCATGCGGGCCTATGGGGCAAGTGAAGCTGCATTAACAAGTTTGTATAGCCATGGCATATGAAGGGTTTATGTGGCTAGCACAATGCCCAGCTGCCTTTACTTCCCCACCTGATGTCAGGCACCCATTTGGTGGACTAGCCTTGCAAAGAAGAGCCTGCATTTAGTGAAACTTAAAACCACTACTCTCTGTATAACAGGCGAATGCGCTGCCACATGACCAATACACCTTTATTTCAACTGATGTTAGACATATACCAAAGTTATTTCACTCAGTATCTTGATTTTTGACTTGACATAAACTCATTTTATTGTGAAGGAAGTAAAGCACTTTGTCCACATTTATATGTTTTACAGTAATTGTTTTCTTCTTTTGGTATGTGCATAAACAACAGAATTAGCATGAATATCCCAAAAATTTAATAAGGGCCCTAGGTTCCGTGAAAAGACTGATGAAAGTAAATAAAGAGATGAACAAGAAATTATTTCGGGTGCAATACAATTTCCTCTTAAAGAATGTTATAAAAAACCAAAATAAGTTACCTAATTTATTTTATTTTTTAATAATGGTTTTTAATGCAGTTTGAGTTGCATGCTTTAACTACATGCCTCACTTCTAATGTCTAATGTAATTGATTTTAAATAAATGTAAGAAGATATAGTTAACTACATTGCAAGAATTAAGATACAAAATGAAACTGATGGCCTATGAAAATTAATAACCTTTAGGCTTTAAGTGATGGCTAGGATATGATAAAACTTGTTCAATATCATTAGCATTTCTGTCAGTATATATGATAGGATTTTGTTCTATATCATTAGCATTTCTGTCAGTATATATGATAGGATTTTGTTCTATATCATTAGCATTTCTGTCAGTAAATATGATAGGAACTTGTTCTATATCATTAGCATTTCTGTCAGTATATATGATATGATTTTGTTCTATATCATTAGCATTTCTGTCAGTATATATGATAGGATTTTGTTCTATATCATTAGCATTTCTGTCAGTAAATATGATAGGAACTTGTTCTATATCATTAGCATTTCTGTCAGTATATATGATAGGATTTTGTTCTATATCATTAGCATTTCTGTCAGTATATATGATAGGAACTTGTTCTATATCATTAGCATTTCTGTCGTTAAATTAACTGATTACTTTTACATCAACTCTTTCATTTTTATTATTTTAGTTGTTCTAGTAAAAAAGATTATAATTAGAAACTTAAAGCCACAAAGGTTATTCTTCATTCAAAATTTTTTGTATCTTTGTTTTTAAAAAAAATGGTTAAATCACTGCATGATTCACTTAAAAAAAGTAAATGTTCTTATTTGTTTAGACCTATTCCATCCTTTATGTACCTAAACCCATGTTTCCAGGCCATTTTTTCAATATTAAAACATTATTTCCTTGCCTCTTTAGTAACATGTAAATTGTTTAGAATAAGAGAGGTCACTCATTATCTAAAATTCAATCAAAATTTAGTTTTGAATTTATTATTTTAATAGTTAATGTAATAATGAAGTAAATTTATATGAAGTTATAGTATTAGTAAAGTTCCTTTGGTGCCATATTCAAATTAAGAGCTCTATTATGTTATGCATCCCACATCAGACAGGTTTATGAAGTGAACTGAAATTATATATATATATATATACTAGGGCTGTTATCGATTAAATTAAATTTAATAGTTAACTTTTGAAAAATTACCGATTAATTAATCGATAATTTTGTTAAAGCTAAAAATTAAGATGTATGACCTCATTAACTGAAAATTTCAAAGGAAGTAATAAAAACAGGGAATTGATTTTTTTAAAATTAAGTTATTTTTAAAACATAGTTAGCAATAAAAAAAAGTTAAATAACGTATTACAGTTTAGTCACTTGGGTGAAAATTTCAAATTAATTTTAAAATACAAAAATAATACAGCTATATAGAAATTGTTTCATGATTAACAAGTTAGGATTTTTTTTCTTAGAGTCTTGTTAAGACCACATCATCCCTTTTACACTATGTTGTTTTCCTTCACATTTTGTGCCCTTTTAATGCATTTTTAAATTGGCCATAACTAAGTATTTAATTTGATTCAATTTTAAAAATATAATATTGTTAGGAGATATATTTAAATATAAGTAGTTCAACATAATGTCAATGAATTTTAATTTTGTTATTGTTAATTAATTAAAAACAATGGTTGATTTATATCATTGTCCTTATAACACAGGTTATTTTAAAGTTTACACTATTGTATACTTTTTTTAATTGGAGAAGTTTGTACTTAAAAAAAAACCTTTTATTAATAATTAATTATTTATTAATAAATCGAAAAAAANTATATATATATATATATATATATATATATTAATATGATGTTTACATTGATTATCAAGGGTAGCGTATATTTAAATATTTGGATTTTACAGATATTTTAGGAAAAGTTTCAAATTCGGATAATTTTTTTTATCAAATGTGAATTTGAATATTTCTTTTTTAAAAGCTGGAAAGTATTAACATTTTTATGTGTGTTGTATTAAAATTTAGGCAGTCTTTTTTTTTTCCTAACACATCATTGGATGAAGCCAAATGTGATTTTTTTTATCGGTGGTTATAGGGTTCTCAAAAGAGGCTTTTATCTTCCAAAATAACTAGCTTTTGTACAAAAGGAAGATCCATGATCCCTCTCTCCTGATTACTTCCTCATAGCTTGTAAACTTTGTGAGGCAGGCAATTTCGACCATTGAAGATATGTTACTGTATAAAACAATGGTACCCCTCAGACTGGAAGCGGTAACTGAAGAGGCAAACCTTGGTATTTCAAGAGACAGACTGTGCTATCTCATGAAGCTGGAAATGCTACCTAATAAAGTAAACAATGGCATCTCTAGAGACTTGCAGTGCTACCTATTAAGGCAAACAATTATATCTCATGTTCCAGGCAGCGCTACCTAATTATCAAAAACACTGGTATCTTATGAGGCAGGCAGTGCTACCTAAAAGGCAAAGAATGGTATTTTATGAGGCTGGCAGTGCTATCTCACGTGCCTGGCAGTGCTACCTAATAAGGAAAACACTTTTATTTCACGAGGCAGGCAGTTCTATCCCAGTAGACAAACAACGCTACCTAATATTAATACAAACAATGACAAACTTATGAAGTAGACTGTCGCTGAAACAAGAAGACCATATTAAGACTAAATTATTCTTTAGGCGCAACTGGCCTGCGGGTCGTAGTTTGGAGACCCCTGCTTTAGGCCACAGACGACGGAGCCATAGCGTTGGTGGTTAGGTTATTTGTAGTTTGTAGGGTACACAGCCTACTGCTGAAAATATGAGAACCTTTGAAAAAAAATCACTTCTTGTCTATGCCATTAATAAATTATACAGCGGCAATAAAATGGGTGATTGATTTTAGTTGAAGCTGTAAGAGCTGTGTGGCATTTTATTCAGACATTGTTCGGTGGCCTGACATAAGTAATTTAAGTGTCGACCCCTCTTCAGCTCCGTTTTCAGCAAATCCGTTTTCAAGCTGGCGCCATTTGTGCCTGACATTCGAACTTAATATTACTTGACATTTTGGAATTTCAGTTTCTTCGACATCGGAACTTGACATTTTCTAGCAGTTTAAAATGCTTTGAGATAGAAAAAAGTTCTTGGATTAGCCCTGGGAGAGTGTGTATTTTGAATCGGGAGGCCTTTAATTATCCTGAACAATTTGCAAACCTTTCTAGGAGTTCCATTGGCCTTTTGCTTAATTTAATGTTTCACCTTTCCTTTATCTATCTTTCCAGATAATTCAATGTTTTTCCCCCTTAACCTTATGGAACTTATAGCTATTTTTATTTCATAAGAATTATATTTATTGTATTTCTCAAAATTATTTTCGCACAAATATTGTACCGCGAGGATGATTGCTATTAACAATCTTACGTGACGAGATTTCCCCTTTGTGGCTGTTCATAAATGACATCACGTGCAAAAAAAAAATTAAAAAAAAAAAATAAATTAAAGGGTGGGGGTCACGCATTTGTGACCATGTGTGACGAGGGAGAGGGGTTGTTAAAGAAATGTGACGTCACATAAAAAAAACGGGCGACTTTAAATAAAATTTCTACTTAAATATTTGAATGCTTTCAATTTATTTAATAACGTATGATATTAGTTAGAGTGCAGACTTACACTAAATACATATTTAAATGACAAAAAAGTAATTCGCTACATGCTAATTTACAATTGGTAATAGTAATAGTAAATACGGCTTTTAGGGGGTGGGGGGTTAAAGCTTTGGGACGTTATATTGGAGCAGAGGTCTAAGTTTTTCTACGTACACTATTTACATGCACGCATCTTATTGTCTCATCAACTCCTAAGTTATATAGCAGTCAGATCCGCCTAATATAGTTCTCTTGATAAATGCATGTTGGGAGTCCAGTAAAACATTCACTTTGTTCACACCCATCCCCAATAACTCAACCAGATACTGTCGAACCTCACAATTAGTTGTCTCCCCTGATCAGGTTCGCTCCCCTGCTCGTCCATCTTGTTTCACTATTATGTACCCTGGCGGTGGAATGAGTGGATGGCGATTTAGTTTAAATCAAGAAGCACCGACCGCCCCGTCCCACCTCATCCACCCTGGCTGACTCATCCATGTTTGATAAGCCTGGCAGTGAGCTTTAAAGAATGCTCATAATTCCATTTCAGGGAACTCTGCCTTGGATTATTTTATTTGTCATAGTTAAAAGCTTTGGTCAATACTCAGTGATACACTTCGGGGGAAAAAGGGAGAGGTAGAGAGATTCGTAAAGAAGATGAAAACACGTTTTAGAAACCACCCAACCCCTCTTGCCACCTTCACACTACTACTGCGTAAATGTGACGGCGCCCAATTTGAAAATGAATTGTTTTATTTTACCCAGCTCCAAGCCGGTTCTTTCCTCCAGACCAGCCTACCAATCATGATGTCTACAAATAACGAAACCAATAAAATCAGCCCTACTACTACAATCAACACAATCCCCTTAAACGAACACCGGCCGGTACAAGAATATCGAGGAGGAAAAGAGGAGTTGTAATTTTGTTAAAAAAGGAAAAAAAAGGAGTGTAGTTGAATCAAGTTATTAAAGTCAATCTGAATGTGTCCACGTGTCCGCCCCGAGCTCCTGGCCGACCGCGGGACAGGACATCAACTATCTGTGACGTGTACAACTTAAATTTATTTCATTGTCTCATTGATCACGGCGGCGGTCTGTGGTGCCCCGCCCCCGCTAGCCACACACACACCCGATCACTCCGCACACACACGCCGCGCTGTCCCAGTGATCAATAGTTTTAATTCAAGTAATAACACCGATGCCTACTTACGCCCAGAAATAGGATTGAACCCAAACTCTAATTTGCAATTTCCTCCAGTGTGCCTGAATAAAAAGAACCAATATATTTTAAAACGCACTCGAAAGAGAAAATCCTGTTATAGTGTTGCCCCTTTACCCCCTCCCCCCTTGGGTCCCCGCAAAGCCCCCCCCCCCAAACCCAACTGAGCCCACACAGCTACCGTTATCCTATGATAAACAAAGAATGGTTAAAGAGTGGGGAGGCGGGTGGGGGGAATCTGTTGAAAAATAAATAATAGAGAGAAAGAAAAAAAAGTTTGAGAAAATCAAACTAATGATTTATGCAGAGTAGGAGACTATTGATATTTTACCTGGATGTCAGTAATTTAATTACAAAAGCACCAATGAGTGCAGAAGGCTTTTTTTCGGCCGTGTTTGAAACATTTACTTTCAATAGCTCTCATTCCACTCGTGAGAAACAGAGAGACTTTTTAAGCTCTCCCCACCCTCCCTTTATTTTCCTTCAATGATTGCATTACAGTTTTAAGAAAAAAGGAGCTAATTTTAGGATGATTGCTTGTACAAATAATATTCCAATACATCATAAGCGGTATATTGTTGACGGAGGTCTTGTTCAAGACTTTTAAAATGCGCTGGTTGTGAGTTGAAAAGTGCTTTCTCGATGTTTTCTGGATTCGGATTTTCTTTCTCTCCTTCATTGTGGCACTATTATTATTTCATGTATATGCATGTTTTTCTTCTCTCTGTTTTGACTGAAGCTTTTATAATTATTGGAATCTTCAATTAGCTGATTAGAACTTGAATGGCCCCTACTCTCATCTCAAACGCATTAACGCTTGCTTTCTTTCATTACCCCAACCCCGTCCCCAAGCATTTCTTTCATTTTCCGTCTCCTTAAATTTAATACCCCCCCTTCTCCCCATTTTTTTTGTGTCGTTGTACCGGTACATTTTTTGTTTTTTTAAAAGCCATGTTTTTGCTCACTTCCAGCCCACCCCCACTCCCACAACGTGTCCACTCAAGTGTAATATTCACACCCGACTCTTGAACGAAGCGCGAGGGGGGGTGTTGGTGGGTGGTGGGTGGCACCCAGGTAGTCGTGAGAAACATCTCATTTAATGGGGTGATGCCTGACTTATGAAGGAGCGAGAGGGGAAAGAGCACCATCCTCCCTCCGTTTTTCTTCTACTTCACGGAAAATAATGAAAGCACTTCATCGAAAGGGATTTCATGAATTCAAATCACGATTAAAGTAATTGAACATATTCTAATACCCAGTTGAAAAAAAAAACAAAAACACGTGTTTAAAAAAAATAAAGAAATAAAAGGGGCTGTTGGTGGCTCCTTGTGTTTTTCTTTCTTTCTCTCAATGTACGTAGCTAATGTGAAAACCCGGTCGGTGGCGCCGTGAGGCGAGCACTCCACAACCCTGTCCGGGCGTCCGTCGGTCCTCCAACCCCCTCCGCCCCCTTGACGAGCTGCGGGGCCCGCGCCGTGGATGTATTGTGTAGACTCACTTCTTTCTGTGGAGACTAATGCGCAAATAGAATTGTTCAATCCTGCTCATTTGAGGGTTATCATCCAGGCTCGCTGGCCTGCACTTGGTGACAGAGGAATTGAACGTTGCCGGCTATTGATCTTTTGATTCTGTCCCATTTCCAACTACAAGCTCACCCCTTTCCTCCCCCCCACACACACACCGCTCGTGTTGATCCCCCGGTTTCCTCAACCACCGTCCGAACTGGTTACATTTCACTTCTATACATAAGTCTTACAATTGATGGAGAAATGTTAGCAAATCTTCGTTTGAGCTTTTCGTTTTTTTTTAAATTTAATTATTAATAAAAAAAAATAAGAGAAAGATTTTAAGCGGGGGAAAAGATTTTTTTTTTATTTAAAAAAAAGACAGCTCTTTAAGTGGGGATTAGATGAACAAATGTTAAAAAGTTATGAACCCCAATCGGCCGGGCGCTGAGATGATAAGAGCAGTCCAATTAAAGAGAGGGAAATCTGTTCGATATTCAACAATAGACCGTACAAAAATCAAGTATGGTGCTTTTTAAAGTAGGATAAAAAAAAAGACAATTTCATTTACAGAATGTTATTTGTGTATGGAGTGGAGGAATTGACAAAAGCCTTTCGAGTGAAAACATGGTATTGACATTTGGGAAACAATGCCCAGCTAAACAAAAGCTCAGAAAATATATTAATATTTTTATTTTGTTTTAGTTTTATAAAAATGTTAAAGAGTCTTGAAGCTAGTGCTAAGGTTTTGCCTTTAACTTTTTGGATTTTCCATTGCTGTTTGTTGATCTTTTAGGGAAATTTCGGCCAGAATTTATATTTAATTATTTTTTTTTAAATGGTAAAGTTTGTGTTCAAATAATTTTGATAGCTTCTATCTAAACATGTTAAAAAACTTACATTTCAAAGTTGATCACTTTTAGCCCGGCTGAATTTAGTTCGAGTAACGCCATTTCTTAAAAAAAAGATAGTAAAGTAAATGTTTTTTTCTCAAACGGTAGATACAATCCAAGCGATGCCAAGTTTTATTTACATACTATTGTAACAACGTCAAGGCATTTAAAATTTCCCATGAACCTTACAACAGCTCAACACGTCGCTTTAATACATGTCTTATTATTGCCATGTGACGGGCTGTGTGCATTGCGTGATCATATTTTGAGCTAGAATCAATTTGGTAAACATCACGATTTTTTTTTTTTTTAAAGTTGTTTCGTTAACAGGGGTATGCATCAGATTAAAAACAAATGCACTCTGAATATCCAAATGGATTCTGGAGTCGAAGTTTTTTTTAAACCCCACATTAACTCCACATTTCTTGTTAAATGTTCACCCTTGACATTTCAACAAGATCAACGACCAGCGATACTTAATATTTTTAAAATTCCTGATACAAAACAGCAACTAAACAAACGATGACTATTTTAAAAAGATGATATATATATTTGTCAAGTTTAATAACTTAGTCACGATCACACCGATCCTATGATTGAGGCGACAGTCAGATCATGGACATGTAACACATATCGACCGGTTGCAACGATGAACAAAATGAAAGATAAACATTTACTTAAAAATTAATTGGGCATTTAATGACGCACGGAATTCGACGGAGTCTGTTGACAGGGAAAGGTTGTTTTTTGGGTGGGGTGGGAGGGGTGGGTAGTGCGTCACGAAAAGTTCAGACGACTTAAAAATTCAGAGGTTGGGGTGTCAACGTTTTTTCATTTTATCCCACTCCCACTTGTTTTTTGGTTTAAATGAGATGAAATTAATATCAACGCTTAACTAAGAAGGTGCTACACGTCCATAACATGTTTTTATCATTTATCATAGTTTATAGTTAGTACTAGTACTAATTAAAGGAAAATGCCGAGGACTATCTTTATAAAAGCGGACATTCAATATTCCGCAAGCCTCCTTAACCCTTGATTTTTAGATTTGGTCGATTCATCATCAACATTTCTATGAATAATGTTGTTGAGTCAAACCTAATGATCCTTATGATTGAAATAACCTGCTTTCTAGTTGACGTGTAAATGCCAGCCTTTACATGAGTTCCATATATAGCAATTAAACTGCAGTGGTCAACTAATCGATGACAATGAAATGTTGCTAAATAAAACCCAAGTACCTATGACATAGAGTGTTTC
>MUZC01000635.1:499510-514451 GCA_002072015.1 Radix auricularia | reverse complement strand
CCCCCCCCCCCCCCTCAAATTTATATTTTTAAAGTAACAATTTATCAATTAAAAATAAATACTTAATAAAGCACACGTTTTGGAAAACTGAAGATAGCTTGAATAAAAATAATTGCAGAAGAAACCTTATTTGACAAAAATATCTGTTAAATATATTCGTTCATGTTCTTTTTAGCTTCGCTTTATAATTCACAAATATTTATTTATTTACTTTATTTTTGTGTGTGTAAGTGTGTTGAAAACACTAATAATGATGGATGAATTTTGAGCAACGCTTAACTGAAACTTCTCACAAAAACAACGAAATATTAAGTAATCGACATATTTTAAGTTTTTCCAATCCTTCCTCTACTTTATGAAAACTAATAGGGAAAAATGTTGCCACTGTACCCACCCCCCCCACACACACACTTGTTCCCACGCCTTCCCCGCCACTGCACTGCCTTTAATTTTAATAAAATAATCCCGCAGTCACTCGACCGAGAACCGGAACCCTTCATTGTCCTCTTGGATAGCCAGCTTGAAATAGTGAAATTGGTCCCCGCTCCCACCCCGTTCTTCAGCAACAGCACTCGGAGAGCTGCGTAAAATGTGAGCAAATCATTGTATTGGCTTTTAAGTTTCGTGGTGTTGTGTCTATTTGTCCTCGCGCCGAGAGCTCATTCAACACAGTTTTTTTTTCAACGTTCAAGCGAGGAAGAGAGTGTGTTCAGAGATTTAGTATTGTTCTAATCTCAAGTGCTGTCAAGAGTCCATATTGTCCTTAACATACAGCTGAGAGTTCATATTGACATATCATCATAGTCCTATCAACGCCAGGGTATGAGCCGGGCGTGCTGATAGTTTCCAGGACAATAAAAGATCAAAACGTGGTTACCGTTAAATCATTATTGATTTCAGCTGCTCATTTTCTGCCTGGCAAAGTAATCATCAACAATTTCGAAAAAGTGTGTGGAGAGGAGATAGTTATATACCCCCAACTCCCGCCAAAAAAACAAAACAACAAAAACAAACAAATTTATTTATGTTAATAATCCATGTGAGCTTCTCTTAAGGTAAACTTGATTGTTGCTTTCTGATCTCAAACAAACAATTTGACGACTCCCCAACACACGTCTATAATTTTTTTAAAGCGATTTTCGAGGTGTCCATCTCAAACAAATCGGCTCAATCTGAATGTACAGTGTACAGTTTCATCTCCACATCAATCACATTCGGACTTAACCTTCCACGAGTTATAAGCTATTATAGTCAAGTTACCGTTAGAGAGGATACATAACTTGTTAATCACTAACATTTTCTGTCAAAGTTTAAATTAAAGAAAAAATATTGTATACTAAATAAAAGAATAGAAAACCTCCACTAACAGCTAAAGGCTGGAGGAGAGAGAGAAAAGACACAACCTTCACGTTTTTTACCTTTCAATAACGGACTTAAAGAACAGCCCAAAAATAAATAGTTAAACCTAAAGATGAAGGGGGCCCTTTGAACGTGCGCCATATTCAGGAAGTTAAAATAGTTGGGACCTGAAGGTCACAAGCTGAATAAACATGACATTTAAAAAAAAATATTATTAATAGCTTCTGATCATTGAATTAAAAACTCGATTAATGTACGGATATTGAAAGATGTATCCACGACGATTGTCACATTCTGTCGCCTTATCCATCCATCCAGGTGATGCCATCACCTTATTGATTCACATCAAAGGGAATTATTGCCAGTGTTGCATTGCGACTTTGAAGTACGCCGGCTTGCTTTGATTATGATCGCCTCTTGTCTGCGTCTCAACCTCATTTGACCAGGTAAGCCATAGAACATTAGCCCGCCCCGCTCAACACATTTTTACGATGCTGACCACGAGCGCTGATGCGAGTCTTCTGTTTTTTAACACGATTTTAAAACGAGCGACGGGTGGCGGCCAAGTGTCAAGACCAGTTAGTCATATTTGACATCCAATCTTGAGGTTATAAATACGAATTGACAAGCAGGCTCATTGTGTATTTTTAATAGCACTTCTTTGGCTGGTAAATGAGTACCTCTGTCGCTAATAGGAATTACACTTCCGAAATGATAACTAAGTAGAAACAATTGAAATATCCATGTTATAATATAAAATAATAATGTAGATGTAGCAATCAAGCGGGTAAAAGCCACCTGTTTTTTTCCTCTTTTAAAAAGAATAGGTGGATTTTTTTTAAATGAAAAAAAGCAATCCACATTTGGGAGATAACACGATGAATTGACCTGAAATGACATTTACTTGTAAGGATTAACAATTTTAGCCGTTATATTGTGATGGCCTTACAACAACGACGGCAATAAATTATGATATAGAAAGTCTAATAAATTAATTGAAAGTGATTTGAAATCCTTATCCACTGGTATCACGAGATGGCTCAGACATGTCAAAGTAAATCTTATAACAACAATATCGTAACGCAATCACTTCTCCTCTAGGTCACTCGCGTGTCAAGCATTTGGGAAAATTTTCCTTGATTATTCATTCATATATTTTCCTGGTCCTCCCATGCTAAAATAAGCTACATAAGGACACCATGCATTTAAATCAAGATGATGACTTTAGAATTTATATTTTTAAACGTCATACTTATTGACATTAAAACTAAAACTCAAGTTTTATAAATCGCTTAATTAATTGTCTTCGGCTAACACGTTTGGACATTTACACGATTTTAATATATTTTTGTTTATTGTTGGCGGTGGGTATTGATGGATTTGATAAGTTACTGTCTCGGGATCAAACACCTAGCTCCTCGTTACATACAGCCTTGTAATATTAGAGCATCTTTGAAGCTGTATCACGACTCCCCACCAGCTGTGTCACGACACCCCACCAGCTGTGTCACGACTCCCCACCAGCTGTGTCACGACTCCCGACACGCTGAGTTACGACTTCCCACCAGCTGTGTCACGACTCCCCCACCAGCTGTGTCACGACTCCCCACCAGCTGTGTTACGACTCCCGACACGCTGAATTACGACTCCCCACCAGCTGTGTCACGACCCCCCCACCAGCTGTGTCACGACTCCCCACCAGCTGAATTACGACTCCCCACCAGCTGTGTCACGACTCCCGACACGCTGAGTTACGACTCCCCACCAGCTGTGTCACGACTCCCCACTAGCTGTGTTACGACTCCCCACCAGCTGTGTCACGACTCCCCACCAGCTGTGTTACGACTCCCCACCAGCTGAGTTACGACTCCCGACACGCTGAGTTACGACTCCCCACCAGCTGTGTCACGACTCCCCACCAGCTGTGTTACGACTCCCAACCAGTTGTGTTACGACTCCCCCACCAACGGATCTAACATCTGGGAGACGTGACAAACAACTGGCGGCCACCAGGATTCAGTGATGTCATTTGGAGCTCCAGCAACCGCGTCCACACATTGCGCGTGGATCGCATCCAAATGCCATGCCGTCTCAATATTTAGCGAAGCCAGCTAAGCAACTAGTACAAAATTATATAAACGTGTAGGCAAAATGCGCTTTGGCATTTTAAACGGTTTTTGTCGGACTGGCAACTTCCGACATTGCGAAGCGTTCTTGCCACCCCAGGCAGCTACTCATCTCATCCCCCCACCCCACTGACGACAATCTCTGAGTTTTGTCATTGATACTGTCCGACACATAGCGTGGCCTGACATCGGGGGAGGGGGATGGACCGTGCACTTTGATTCACGTGAGAGTCAACAGTTGTCACTTTTAAGACTGTACTCTAAGGAGAGACACGATGCCTCGGTATTTAAGCTGCCAAGAGATTACGAGGCACTGACTTAGTGTTTTTATCATGACCTGCCCCTTTAAAATTCAAACAAATATTCCTGGGTCCTGATATATATATATATAATGCTTTCAGTAAATGGTCGTCGTCCCCACACACACACTTTTTCCAAATAATCAGCTGAGTCAAGATGGAGATGTTATTGGATTACACACAGCGACCAGTGTTTCTCTTATAGTATACTTGCACGTAAATAAACAAAAGCACGTCACCAAGAATATTCTGTAGCATATAAAACACGGCAAAGCCATTAGGTTTTAACGGTTGGGTTGGGATACGCATTGTTAGTGAGTGGCAATAAAGTAATTACTTCTTTTACCTACCCCACCGCGGTCACATTTCAGTTTCTTGTAGTGTTGACAAACACCAATCTGACTTGTATTATATCCCTCCTCCTCGCCCGGTGTTTTTAAGGCTCAAACCGTTGACTCGAGACGCCGTTGTCTCGCTGTTCCTCGGATAGTCTGAATATAACACTCTTCCACAGAGGCGATTCCCAGTATTTGGATCCCATCGATAATACATGAATTAATTCCTATGGCTTTCCAAAGCTTTAATTGTAGCCGTGACATTTAATGCCCATGTGATATTTCCCTTGTTTTATTGGGTCTCCCCCACCCACCCATCTGTGCTGCGTTGTGAGTTGTTGTCTGATCGATATGAATTGAATAAATAGAAGACTCGAATTAATTTTTTTTTTAATGTAATGATGTTTATAATAGTTAGAGTCTGACTAACGTTATAATAAGGAAACACAGTTAGGAGAAAGGCAATATATATATATTACATACTAACAGAAAGAAAGAAACACAAGGCGCCACGTGACCAAGTGATGTAGTAATTAATCAGGCTCTACACAGCATCTCAACTCAAAATCTATGTTTGACAGCTAAAATCATGTATTTAGTCTGAGGATTTACACCAGTCTCAGATGAACGAGCTAATGTTGGAGGAGGCGCCCCGAGTTTTGCCCGTGCGCCGGCTACGCCACTGCTCGAGGCTAGTTCATGAATGACAATGACGAAAGAGAAATATTCCACGCTGGGATACCCTGCATGCTGAAAGCTGGATAAACCTGTTGGGTACTGGTAAAATACTATTAAAATAATAAATTTATATATACAATAAGAAATTCCAACAAAAAACAATGAATGATATCCCATATTACACTCTCTTTCTTGATTTCTCTCTATACCTGCACCCCTTGCCGTAAAATCCGCCTCTGCCCTAACTAACTTGAATAAAGTGACTTGTACCATCCAAATAACACTACTATTAATTCTAGTGTTCCATTGAACCACTTGAGCGTTGCGGCTTTATTATACCACGTATTGATCTCGACTATCTTTAGCCTGCCTGCTTACAGCAATCGCAATATATCGATTTCAGTTTGACTCTCCGCTCTAGAAAGTCAAGATATTAGTCAACACACACACACAAAGTAAACCAACACAAAACTACTTGTCATATTCATTAACCCTTGAAACCCCAGCAAACAACAGCAGCTGGACACAGCCTCAAGATTTGATTGGTCGCCAATTTCAGTTTGTTCTCACCCTGGCCTTCGCCTAGATTTGAAGGGACAAAGTGTGGGGGGGGGGAGGGCGAAAACAAAATCATTTCCCTCGGGAGGATAGGGGGTGGGGCAGTTACTGTTCACCAGAATCGATAAAAATAAATAAAAAGTGTGATACATATCTGGGACAGGTTCAGTTAACAAAAATTTGAATGTAGCACTGCGCATGTGCTCCTGGTGGTGCGGGCGCGTGTCCGGCGTTGGGACGCACAATGGCCGCCATTGTTGTATTGTTCCTCTCGGTCAACTAGTTTCTCGCCCATGGTAAACAAAACACCCGGGGATGGCGTAAATTCTGAGACTCTGTGGTGTCTCTATTGGAGTTGTGGGTGATAGATAAATAAATCAGCTCCCGTGTGTGTACTTTGCTAGCAATCGAAGGTTGTAGATGTTCAACTGCTTGTTTCCTGTTTTGACTACTGGTGTCTGTGTCCCAAATAAGCCACACACAAGGACTTAAGGCGCATTGGTCAGGGTTTTATATGAAAATAAAAAATAGAAATCTTATTTAGTATTTCAGAGAGCTAAGAAAGCAACCGACAACCAGGTCGAAATAATTAGAAATACACATGATAAACTATAAGTATAAGTCATTCTCAGTAAGTCTGAAATATATTGTGTATTATTTCTGAGTGGATGAGATAGTGCTCTGATCTCAATAGATTAGATTTACCCATCATCTGGTGGTAACTTGATTGAATGGCACTCCCCCCTACCCTGACCGTGACCATAAAAATATGACTTTTGTAATGATGACATTGACAGGTTGTATGAATGAAGAGATTCTTTGCTTTTCTGGAAAACTAATTTTATTTGACGATGAAAGAGTCAGTAAATATTCAGTAGTTGGAGAGAGATAAAGAAAGAATGAGAGTGAGTCCGGCTATGAGTCTCATACCAACTTATTTCAATGGGTAATTAACTGTGTTATTAGTGGGATAAATTATTTCAGCCTATCCTTCAGTTTTTGTTTATTCTTCTAATTGATTCTATTTACTGTTCAGTTTGACCAGCTTTTAAACTTCTAATTGATCCTATTTACTGTTCACTTTGACCAGCTTTTAAACTTTCTTTTCTTACGCATACTGCTATACGAGGAGCCAGATTTTTACACAGTTGTAATATGTATTTAATAAAAGCAACATCAATTCTTTCAACAATGTTAATAAATCAAATATCTCATTGGTTTGAATGTATATTTTTGAACACGTTCTAAATATTAAGTAGCCTATAAGAGTTTTATGAACTCATAGTCCTGTGATACATTCGAGTTTTATGAACTCATAGTCCTGTGATACATTCGAGTTTCCTTGAGCATTAAAATGTATAAATTGTTATCTACATTGTCGCCTCTGTAAAGAAAAATAAGAAAAGATTATTTATTTATAACTTTTTGATCCCATGTTCATCCCTATTACACCGGACTTGATTATTTATTCTTTATGCAATGTTCAGCCACAAAAGAATTACATTTAATCTAGCAAATAACCAATCACTGACTTGCATATCTGGTCAACCACTTCTACGTCAAATGGTATTTTTATCATAGCTTATGAGTGGTTGATAGACCGGACCATGACCGCCCATCACCCCCCCCCCCGCCTCAGAGCCCATGCTATTGTTTCCCCAATCACTCTTTTTGTTGTTTTTTTTTTTTACTCAAAAATACTCATACAGAGCGCAGCATCAATGTGCGTGTGATTAAAAATTGTTAAGAGTTGGCTCCATCAAAATGTCCTATTATGCTGAGGCAATGTCCCTTTTTGGGCTGATTCCATAAACATGTCATTTGATATCAGGCCACTCAGATTTTACTGCATCCATTCCAAACGACTACCCCGTCCACTCCCCACTCCTACCCCCCCCCCACACACACTTTCATTTTCCCTATCCACCTTCTCACTTTCAGCTCGCTCCCCTCCCCCACCTCACAGAACGTACTCAACTTCACTGATGTTTGCAATCCACGCTAGTGTTTCTTTAACATTCACCTTGCCTGTTGTCTCTAGTCATCACTTGGAATCGTTACATTTATCATAAATAATTACCTCTGTTGTGGTAGACTCTTCTTTAAAAAAAATCTTGTATTCGTTATTTTAAAAAAATCGTATCTTTTTATTTTATTTATTTAAAAAAATGATACCGTGAGCCTCGACCCCATACCCCTCCCCGCAATGTTTTTTTCATATTTTTTGGGTTGTATTTTTAAAGTTTGGCTCCTTGGTTTGATGAGCCGCACATGTGTAAACAAAGAAAAAGGCGAGCACGACTTCTTCATTTCATCTCCCATTGTTCTCAGCAATCTTCATTTTTTTTACCTTCTTACTCCTTCTCGCCGTACCCTTCCCATCAGGTCTTTTCTTCTTAACAACCACCAAAGTTCTTCTCTTGTCTTTCCCTTTATGAATCTTTTTCAGTTCCCTTCTTTTTTTTTTTTTTTCAAAAGAAAGTAGAAAAATGAAAGACGGGATTCCTATATTATTGAAATGCTGGAAACCATTTTTACGGAATCTCCCATCCTTAAAGGTAAGGGCGAGGAGGAGGAGAGGGTATGGTGTGGGGGGAGGGGATTTCGGGGGCACAAAGTACCGACAGATGTCGACATGGAACCAAGCCAAAAAAAATCCCCAGTTGCAGGCAGCGTTAAAATATGAATTGTAATCTACGGAGATAGGTAGGGTTTTTACTGCCTGCCGCCACCACCTTCAATTATAGTCCACCCCGGGCGGAGTTATTGCCCCTGTTGCTAGGGACCGCGACCGGAACCTGGAATTTCTCACAAGCATCGCTAGGCACGACAGGTCTCAGAATTTTGTCTTGAAATTAAAAACATCACCCACCCCCCTTTTTTGTTTTGTTCCTTATCAGAACAATGGAGGCTGAGTGTGTCAGCGTGCCTTAGTGTGCGTGTGACTTTAATGTGCCAGGGCTTAAAAGCACAGGCGAGATAGTGCGTGGATTTAGTGGCTTGTCAGTAGTTAGATATTACATTGCACTCCCATATCTACAGTACATCGAATTTAGAAAAAGTGAATAAGATGATATTAGGCAAGTGAGTTTGAACAAAAATCTCTTTAGCTACAATGCATTTTAAAGAAGTTCCAGTGTGGAGATGGAATCTGTGGGTGGTCAACAAAAAATAGTTTACCGTGGAGTTTTGTATGGCCATTCTCAACTTTTAGTTAACAGATTCATGGATGTCAACCGATTGCATGTATGGATATCGCTAGACTCACCCCCCCCCCCCACACACACACAAACACGAACTCATGCTCACGGGTGTTGTGCGTCCAATTATTATTAGTAGTTGAAAGATATCGTTTGTAAAATATTTTCTTTAAAGTGTAATAATAATAATAAGCAACGATTTGTCCTGCAACCATACTCCATGCCTTCTCCTCCCCCCGGCCCCCTCCTTTCGACCCCAAAGTAAAGACGGGTGTTGGCAGATGACTACCACGAGAGTGAGGTCTCTAGAAGCAGACCGGCGGCCAAATTGTGTCCATATTGTATGATAGGTAAGGTCGAATAGTTAGAAGTTCACCTGTATGCTCGTCTACCTCAACGGGACAGTTTTCTTGTCTTTTTAAAGGTGCTGTGAAGTGTGGATGGGGGTGGGTGGGGGGCTGGAATCTTTAACTAGAAATTATTACCTCCCCCATGTTCCTATAGCAATCCTGTAAAGAAAAAATAGAGCCAAACTAATAACAAGAGGTATTAACAAAAACAAAAAACAAGCAACCTATAAAAAAATCAATACGTCACTGAAATCTTTGGCTAATATCGGAGGATAACAGTTTTTTAAATTTAGCCCCGCCATCTGTTTTGCGCGATTTAATTAGTGGATTTTTATTGTGGGCCCGACTCTATGCGGTGCGATTGAACTGATTTCGGCTTGCTGGGAGCGACATAAATTCACGCTGTCTGTTTTCACTTCATTTCAACCGGGGCCTCGCTATCAACGCATCTCCAACCCAGTTTATTGAAAGTAAATAATGCTTTGTTGGCATCCCGGGAGGGAGGTGGCTGGGTGAGAGTAGGCTGGGAGGGTGAGTGTGGGGACCATATGGTGCGAACTAGTGGAGATTTGCTCTATCAAGTTCTGGGTCGAAGGTGCTCAATCCGCGGTGTCGTGTGCCTCACGGGGCTACTGAGGTTCACCTGTATGGGGGAAAAGATAGTGATACTGGTACCATGCTTGAAATAATTTCTAGATGAAATTTGTGTTGGTTAAAACAATTGTTTCCTCCAGGGTACAGCTATGTGGATTTTAAAAAAAATAATCTAAAATCCAATTTGAATTATCCAATGACGTTATCGCAGGTGTTTAATGTATTCTGCAATGCAAATTCTTCTTATTTAGCTTTCAAGAGAGTATTCTTATTTTAAATATTATATGTCCACGGAGAGTATCATGTCGTGAACTTAAGTGTGAAGCGAATACAGCGAAACACGGAAATAAGGAACTTTGAAAAAGGCTTGTCCAAAACATGCGCTAACAATAGTTTTACACAAACCTTACTTACAAATAGCACCTTTCAGGTCATAAGCACACAGTTTTGTTATGTGCTAAGGATTAGCTTATTGTAGTTTATTCGGTACCATGTGAGGACAATTAAAACATTGTATAATTATTCTAGTAATTCAATTCTTTTTTAAAATGCAATTTGCATTCTATTTTTGGATTCTTTTGATAATAAAAAAAAATTGATTTATTTAACATTCACTTTTTGAAAACTAGGCAATATTATACTTGTTTTTAATTTCATTTTTAATTTAATTAAATGTAATTGGTTTTTATAAAATGACATTTCAGTCAATATGCACACACTGTTAACATTGTTATCAGAACTACTTGACTTATTTGCTAAATTTTAAGCTACTTTTTAAATACCCTAAACATAAATTTAACTCGGGGTATTTATGATAGTTTTTATTAAAAAATCTATAAAATTGAGTTTTTGACTTCAAAGTACTTTTTCCGCATATTCAGGTAAATTTAGATTTTAACGCAAAGTCAAAAGCGTCTTATCCCATGGCTGTGTTGCTAACCATTGAAAAGTTGATATTTTCTCACAATGGATTGAGAGCCACCGCGGACATGGAAATGGCTTTAAAGATGGTAAAAAAAAAGGCAATAAAACCAAGTAAAAATTAGGAGGTTTATTCACTTGTTTACACGAGGTGCTCTCAACGGGAGAACGATGCTTTATTATAGTGTTTTGTGTTTTGAAATTAGTTTCCCCCCACCCCCCCTTACACAGTTTTTTAAAAAAATTCTCCTGGGGGAAGAATAATAGAAATTAGGTGCGTGGGGTGTGTGTGTGTGTGGTTGTGTGGGATAGTGTCAACGGAAAGGGTGAGCCATTTAGAAGCTGAATTTATCTTTTTCTTTAGGCATCAGTTAGAAGTACGCACCGTTATCATTTGTAAGCATGGCATAGTCTTTTGAAATCAAACTCTTTAACATCCGTATTATGAACTGTGTGTGAGTGTAAGCATGGCATTGTCTCTTGGAATGAAACTCTTTAACATCCGTATTATGCGCTGTGTGTGAGTGTAAGAATGGCATTGTCTCTTGGAATGAAACTCTTTAACATCCGTATGTAGTAAGTGTAAGTTTAACTATGAACTGTGTGTGTTGAAGCTACGTGGATACAGAGAACACATTCAGTTGGTGTTTAAGTAGCTCTGAATGTGGTAAAAGACTCTCATTATGGGGATCATTGGCTCATTAAATATGAGGGAGACGAGAAGAAAAAAGAAACACTATTAATTTTTAAACAAATATCTCCTGTCTTATTATGTGACTGTACTTAGCCCAGTTATAAATACAAACGGTGATAAAAGAGTTGGAATGATGGCGTTTTTTAGATGGTTATTTCTATACGTTATATATTTTTAATTGGAATTGAATTTTTGTTGTTGTTGCTTTGATTTGTTTATGCCGATTTGATACGTTCTTCTCTCCTTAAAGCCACACGTCTCTTCTTCATGTGGTAACATTTACCATCCTCAGCCCTAGTGGTTGTTGAGGTGTCGTTTACGAGTGTTTGACTGTACGGCCTGTGCTGATAACAACGGATAGGTCACTCGTTATTAAACGATATTCATATTTAAAAAAAAAAAAATACTTATGTTTTGTGGTGGGTTGGAATAGTTAACGTACTGCCTGAACAATCCATTTAAAAAAAAAAAAATATTTTTTTAATACTGGCAACGTTTCTTAATCCTTTCGTTATTGTATCTCCTTCTAAAAATAATTATGATTGGTCAATGTAGAGCAATACTTTTAACTTTTAGTACAAGCCAACAGAGACAACGGCTCTCCTATTAACAATCAAAGTTATAAGTTACCTCCCTTTAAAAAAAAAATTAATCATGAAAACATGTTCAAATATATTTGGAAATGTGGGTGATGAAGACCAGGGTTTCACAGGGAGGCAACACTCGCCGACACAAAGTGCGGGTGAAGCGAAATGCTTGTATAAATGAGTAACCGATGCCCGATGTTGGGAATACCCCAGAGATAAATGAGTGCGTTACATCGCCTCATACAAACACGTTAAAAACGAAATCAGTAAAACTGTCGCTGCCTCGTTGAATTTACATTCCCCCCGTCCTCCCCGTGGCAGCGGCGCATCCACGAGGGTGGAAAAATAAGGAAAAATCATAAAGCGTGATGGGGGGTTATTGTGCTCATAAATTGAGCTACTTTTTAGGGAGGCTGTCCCGAGAATGTTATCGTGATGCATTGTATAAAGTCAACAATTTTTAATCTAAATATTTTCTTATAATGACAAAAATAATGAGAATGCCTTACTGGTGGATGATCGCTAATTTCCCCTTGTAAGTACCCGCCCCTTGAATAGAAACGCGCAAAAAATTACATATGGTAAAAGAAAGGAGACAAAGCCAGCCCTCGCCCCTGCCTCGTGTTTTCTTTTGTCCCGTAGTCACTGAGACAAAGTATGAATTGTGGACGGCCTCTGAAATTTGATGACCACCGTAAAAAAAAATCTCAAGAGTGAGGGGGAAGAGAAAATATTTGGTGGATGGGGTATTAAAGGTTCCGCCATTAACAAAGCACATCTGTCCCGCTCTTTCTTGTTACCATAGTAACCGTTTGAAAGAAATCCAATAAAATGGTCAGATTTCTTTTTCCCCTCTCGCCCTTATCTCTCCCCCCCCCCCATTTTTTTAAAAGCTCTACTAAACTGCTCCTCGTTATACGTTGTTTTTTTTTTTTTTGTGCTATCTTTATAATATAATAATAATTATATGTTTTTTTATCTTGTGTGTGCATATTATGAATTAAGTTGAAATTGACGTCATACATTTCATTTGGGAGAAAATTTCAGAGTAAGAATGTCCATTTTTTTAAATTATTATTTTTTTAAAATTAGAGCCAAAATTGGATTTTTTCGACTCAAAGAGTGTTGGGGTAAAAAAAAAGCTTATCGGCTAAATTGATATACTAACGACTTAATTTTTTAAAAAATATTTTATTTTAAATTGTTTATTTTTTTATGTTAAAATTTACATAATGTCTGTCGTACAATTACAAGTATAAAAGTATAAAGATATTTATTGAACACAGTTTTCTATGGTGAGAAAGTATAATGGGTATAATACACTGTAGATCTATATATCATTTTTAATGATTCTAAAGTATTGTTTTATAGTAGAGTAAAAATATAAAACGAGTTCATTGTTTCAGCAGCCTTTAAAAGGAGACACGCCATGTCCGTGTGCTTGTAACAAGAGATAGCCTCAACACTGCTTGCTGTTTGTCTCAAATATATTGTCACCACTCTGATTCAAATTATAAGTGATATTTATTTAAGCTGCCCAGGATACCCGAGTACGATGCGAGGAATAACTTAATCTCAGTTTGATTTTTAATTTTTAAAAAAGTTAGTTTCATCACATTTTTACTAAGTGTATTCTTCTTAAATAAACTTTCTTGTCGTAGGGTACTTTTAAAGGCATGGCAGACAATACCCATCATCAATGTGCCCTTTTTTGTTGACACCGCGTAGCAGTTTAGAATTATCGCGCAGCAAATTTTGTAAGATATTGCTCCCAAATGGATGTGGTGGAACTTTGCACACGAGTTTTCTAACTTTCTAACTTTGCACACGGACCAACGAACCCTACAGGGAACATTGCCCATCATATTCAGGAAGTCGGCCATGTCAGGTATTACTCGACTTATTCAGGAATAGTTTTGGAAGTCAACAGCTTCCAACCACGTCATGGCACATGAGATGGAAACAAGACCCATTTGTCATAGATTTCCTGGGCTTCCACCTCTATACAAAACTCTCCTCTCTTCCACCCGTATTTTTTTTTTCCTTCCGGCATGTGTGTTTTAAATTCTCATTGAAATCGATTTTCTCTATTTCTCAAATGTTTAATAAGTGCTGAAATGTCAGACAACTACGGTTTCCTTATCACTAATCGTTCTGACGGCTCTACAGACAATAGACAAGAGAAGAGACAGCACGAGGTCTGTCGTTAGCAAGTCAAGAGCAGGCCTCGGCTAAAGGGCATATATAATTGTCCTGAGTGAGGAGCTGGCATGGTTGCTGGCTGAACCACTACAGGTGCTGTAGTTTTGGGGGTCGATGGATTCAGATTTGAGCACACGTGTGATCCTATGGTCAACGCGTGAATTGTGGTTGATGGCGCGTTGAGCAGTGAAAATGGCGCTCGGTGCTAATGATGTGCTTGGATGATCGAGACTGGACCGAGTATTAACGAGGAATGACCGTTGATATTATGTGCTTGGATCATCGAGACTGGACCGAGTATTAACGAGGACTGGCCGTTGATTTGTGGGAGATTGGTATTTAAAAACAAACAACAAGCTTTTTTTGGTGACATCGTGTGGACTGCGTCATTGTGCCCCGAATACAACTTGTGTATACAGAATATTTTAGTGCTTAGACTGAATGATAAACCATTACTTTTGCATAAAGAAACAAGGCTGGAGTCATTAACATTCAACATCACTTTACTCTCTTTACACATCGGCCTGAAGACGTATATGTGCATTTCATTAAGCCAGCTTAAAAAAAAATATTCAAAGGGAAAATATCGCAACAGGTTCTTGTAACCTGCAGAGTCACAAACCAGAAATATATATTTAAAAAATACTTTAATTAGTATTGTTCTTTTATAAGTTTGTTGCAAATTCGTCCAGCTGTGGTGGAGATGTGGTGGCGGCGGTTTGTTCTCAATCTAGTCCAATGGAGTGGATCTAAGATTCGACTCACTACTTTCTTAAACTTCATTCTAAATACCGCGCCATCACGCGGACCATGCACGTGACGCGTTTCCACGTAATGATGTCAAAAGGTCAAAGTGCAAGGCGCTCTGAAAGTCGTGTGACCTTCAAGCAACTTTCAGGCGCTCTTTCAACGCTAAAAATCCCCGAAGTCTATGCGATGATCTAAGGTCAGAATGATGCCATCACACAGGAGAGTGAACTGCGCACGTTTTGGTTCTTCACTGGTCTGTCTGACGTAAATTTATCCCCACCCCCCCCC
>MUZC01000635.1:465964-499503 GCA_002072015.1 Radix auricularia | reverse complement strand
AAAAAAAAAAAAAAAAAAACTTACATTTTAAGAATATGTTTAAGCTGCATCTTCAAAATAAGAGAGCGATCAAATATTTCAGATTTCTTATCAAGGCTATATCAGAAATTGTAACCTTTAACTTGTGCTTGTAACGATATTCAAGCAGACAAACTGATGGAGGAAACTGTTATTGTTTTGAGAGGTCAATTATCAGACGGCTTTAATACACTGGCGGTCCACCCTTCCGCCACCGATGATTCAAGTCACCAAGACCGTGCATTTCGCCTCTTATGACCTTTGATGTGTTTTGGCATCGTGATCTCGTTCTCAACCGTTTCATAAGACAATAATGGCCATAGTTTAAAATACATTCCTCTGGCCATCAAATCCGTGATAGTAGTGACCAGTTATTTTGTTTGGGCGCGTGACAATTGTTGGCATCGCTCAATGCGGATTGGTCTTAATTACTTCTTATTCACAGCAACAAGTAAGACCCCAAATCTGTCTTGAATTGAAAAAAAAATATTTAAAATCTACATAATAATCTACGTTCGTCTTGTTAGTTATTGTATGTTGGAGACAAGATGAAATGGGGTTTATTGAAACCAAAGCATTTCAAAGTTTTAAAAATATATAGTACATTCATTATTTACCGTTTAAACTGTATACTGGCAATAAACGTGAATGGTCATCAACTAGATTCCTATAGGGAAAACCTCACGTTATTTTTTATATTTACATTTTTAAAGCAATATGCTAAATGGTTTTTGTTATTTTTTTTTAAAGAAGTGAAATTCCCTTGAACTCTTTGACTGGGAATTTCCAGGTTGAACACTTTGCATGTTGGCTACCGGAGAAGGTTAAGCAATTTCTTTTGTGCTTACCCCTACCACGCCCCAACGCCCCTGCTACCTTCAGTTTCACTCCTCCACCCTGCCCCACCTTGCCGTCTTACCACGGGCATGGGGGGTCGGGATTGGGGGGTGGGAGGGTGCGGTGGTTTGATGCGTGAGCCGAAAGGTAAAACTCCTCGACAACATAAAATAGTTAACTGCATTGCATTAAAGGGTGCAACTGTCTGGAGAGGAAAGGAACGAAACAAAACAACCGAAATGAATTCCATCCCGCGGTTTTAAGTGAACCGTTGAAATGCATCTCGTCCCGCTAGTAAAGTGTACTGTTTATTATTGGTGCCGAGGGGGAAGACGCTCGAATCAAACCCCGCCCCACGCTGGAAATGTCAGCGGACAGAAAACAGATGCTCGCAGCGCCATTTCTCGCTTCAATTTTGCTCATTTCATGCTCGTAAATTCACTCGCCTTTTCTTTTAATTGAGACAGGCTCACGAAAATCTGTTTTAATTTTCTCCGTGTGCGCGCCGGTTCTCTGAGGCAGAGAGTGGGTCATAAAGTTTGGTTGTTTGTGTTTTTATTCTTTGGTTGCTTTTTTTTGTATATATTTTATTTGGTTGGGGGTTTTTGACGCACGCCGACGTCACTTTACCTTTCAAAAGGGAGGGGGGATACCCAGACACCTTTGGTTTCCGGGGAGTGGGTTGGTGGGGGAGATGGAATTGTTAAGAGGAGGGGGAGACGAGATGGAGTTATTCTCGGTTCAAGTGCATTTTAAGGTGGGGGGTCAAGGGTCGGCGCCGATGGGCTATAAATAGAAAGTAAATAAGAGGTCAATGTTTGGGAGAAAATGTGTGATAACTGCAGTCGTCCATTTCATTTTAAACCGTTATAGTTATAGTTATAGGTGGTCTGATATTGTCATTAGTCAGTGATCTTGTTGCGTAATTCCTGTTGCTATCTCACCTGTGTAATTCCTGTAACTATCTCACCTGTGTGGGCTTAAAAAAAATCAATAAAATAATAAAATACTGAAAAGTTGACTTGATGAGCTTACTATAGTATTGACCTCTCTCTCTCTTTCTCTCTTCCCTTCTCTCTCCCTCCCTCTCTCTCCAGGCTTGTCCATGGGACATATTTTTTTGTCCCATCCCATCCCATGGCAATTTATGCCTGTCCCATCCCATCCCATGGGACGTTTCCCATGGGAATCCCATGGGAAAAACATTCCTATGGACAAGCCTGCCTCTCTCCCTCTCTCTACCTCTCCCTGTCTCTATCTCTCCCTCCCTTTCTCCCCCTCTCCCTGTCTCTCTCCCTCCCTTTCTCTTTATCTCTGCCTCTCCCCCTCTCTCTCCTTCCTCTCTCTCCCTCCCTCTCTCCATCTCTCTCCCCCTCTCTCTCCCTCCCTCCCTCTCTCTCTCCCTCTTTTCTACTTCTTCTTCTCTCGCCCTCCCTCTCTTTCTCTCTCCCACTCTCTGTTGTATTTCATTTGTATTTCTTCTTCAGTCATTCTCTTTGTCGCTATATCCCCCCTCTCTCAATCTCTCCTATTCACCCTCGTTCCGCAGACTGCCTGATACCTCCCAACATTTAGTACCGCCACAAGGTACTGTAAATCTACGTCAGAGTGAACTGACTCCTGGCAGTATACTAGTACTCATGTGTGTTTGTTTAACTAGCTACTTTGACTGGACTTCTGATGGATGCGAGTTGTCAGCAGTGGTGACTTTCATTTTGACCCCTACATGAATTTTATTCCCCCCTCCCCATTTTATCTCATAGATCTCGTTACATGTTAGATCAAGTTAACGAAAAGTTCATACAACAAATGTTTCAGCATATTTATAGAAAAGGGCCTTTTTCTTCTTGATCTTTTATTATTATTATTATTTTATCTCAATTTGTTTGGATGGAGGAGGGCGACAATTCACCGTGATAGAAGAAAACATACCACCCTTTAATGGGAAACAAAGACAAGACGTAAGAAAATGTATTGTAAAAAAAAAATCGTTGGTTGATATTTTTGTTTGTCGTTGTTTGGGGAATGAGGACGAATTTGTACAAACTTCAATGAAACCCATTTGAAAACGCTCGCCCAATATCGAATTCAGTTGTGCAAATCTTTTGAATGCTGATTGGAGAGTCATAAGAGTTTAATACAACTTACCAGATACGTGTAGGGACTAGTTAACTAAACAGGCGTTTTTTATCTGGAGGCTAAATGTCTCTAAGGGGTTACATGTATGTTCTTACGGGCCATGTAATTTTTAGATAAAAATTCGGATTTGGATGCATTCTAAGCTGATTCAACCTAACTCACTTTATTAAGTATATATACAATATATAATATATCATTAAAATAGGAACGCTCTTATAAAATTAAAAAAGTGGGTGAAGGGGTAAAAGTAGCCAAAATCATGAACACAACCTCCAAATAAATATACTTCTTATTATTGTCATTTATTTTTAACGGATTTAAAAAAAAAAAAAATAATAATAAAATAATAATAATACAATAAAATAAAAAAATAAAATAAAAAAAAAATACCGGCGGAAGGTTTAAAGGTATGCAGTATTAAAAATGGATTTAAAAACCCTATTTCCAGACCACGCAGCGCGCGCTCCACGACCTAACCTGTGCTCCCTCTCTCAGCTGGCTGGCAGCAAGCCGTGCACCGATAGAGCACAATGAAGTATTGCTCGATTGTATCCAACGTGAACTTCACGAGCCATTGCTCGACAAGCATCCCACTCGAGGCTGCGACATGTTATCTTGCAACCGGTGAGGCCTCAATCACATCCAGGAGTTTCGTCTTGTGAACAGCGGCGTGTGTGGTTCCCCTCATTCATCTCACTGTAACATCGTTAAAAGGAGAGAGGAAACAAGCGCTCTGGAGACGACGATACTTTTTACCCCCGCGTCGCCGACTCTGGCACATGACGCCACGTGGAAGTTTCAAGGCGAGATATTATAAATAAACTAAACGGTAGCGTCTTAAGATGTTCGTTAGAACCGGAGAAAACAATATTAAGACTGGGTATATCGTGTTCTTGAACAGCCTTGAGTTCCTTCAATGGGTATTTGACGCCTAGCTTCTATTTGTGTTGAAACACGTCAAAATTATTATAATTTCTTTTTTAAAATGATGTTTATTTCTTATGATAAACCCTAAGGATTGCCTTTCAACGAGAATGTATGAACATTGCATTCTTTATGGCGGTTGAGACTTCAAAAAGCCGGGCTCGATTACGAGGGGGGGGGGGGAATACTAGTTTTTTAAATATAAATTTAATGATCCGCGCGAAACATAACCTGTCGCTTTGGATCAAGGTTGTCGGTTCTGTATTTTAAAGTCTCAACCTATTCACTGATTAAATCTTTTTCTAAATGAGTTTTTGGGCTTTCTAAATAAAATCTACCTCCGTTTTATTTTCTTTATCTTTTACAGTAACTTAAAGGCAAATTTATAATTAAGTTATGTAAGAACGAAAGATAGCATAACGATTGGAATAAAGTTTTAAAAAATACATTTAAAAATCATTTTCAATAATTAGATATCCGAGTGATAACTTTAACGCCTCGGATTAAAACTATTAATCTCATTGACTTCATTGAAGGCTGCAAACGATTTCAAATTTTTATCAAAGACAATTTCAGTGGTTGGTGCCGTGTAACTTATGAAGCGCAAAGCTGGTGACAGCTCTGTTTCTGCCTTTTTCGTTCTCGCGGAACAGCTGTCGATCATCTTTGACGTCTGCTTTCTCTCTCAAGACATCGGTCACCTACGTACACGAGTCTTTGAGGCGTCTCTATCCTGGGCCAGCTTTCGTATATGGATGATTTCTTGTTCCTTGGGCGTCTGCTCTGTCCGATGTCACTGTTCCAGCTATGAACAAACTTAACAGTGGTTACCTGACAGAAACTATCCCCGTGTCTTTAAAACGCATGCGATTGAAGTAAATTCTGCGCGTCGTCAGATGCGGCATTTTGCATCATGGACCACGTGACGTCTATCCATTTGATTTCGACAGAAGAAGAAACATTAAAGGCAAACTGGCTTATTTGTTTATGAGCTAAGAATCTAACTTGACTTTTACTCATTATTACAACGCCGTAGTTAGATCTTCTCCTCTCAACCTTCATTGAGTTGTGGGCCATTATTCAAATTCGTGATTGCCTTACGATCACTTGTTGTTCCCATTGAATTTACCGTTGATCCTGGCTTTTAATGCAAAAAAGAAATAACTATTACGATTATTTTGAATGCGTTATAATTTCTTGAAGCCTATTACTTCTTTATCTGATTGTAACTGTCTGGAAGCGATGCCTTTGAAAAGTAAAAAAAAAAAAAAAAGAAGAAGAAAAGAGAGCACCCGTAATAGGATTTTCGGCCTGTGGTCAGCCACAACATATCGCGTGTGGATGCAGTTTTGATCTGCATGTGGATCGCAGAAAAGTTTGACATGTATCCCCTAATATTTCATCCCTTAGGCTGGGACCATGAGACCACAAAGACAGTCGGGTGGCTGGGACCATGAGACCACAAAGACAGTCGGGTGGGTGAGCGTGGTTTGACGAGGAACGATGGAAAGGTGGGGGGGGGGGTAGCAGGACATCACACATCTGTAAATGGGTCGCAGATAAAGCTTTGAAAATTTCTAGAGGCTTATATCCGACATGTCCAAGTACTTGTTGGCGTTTTGCGGCATGCTGATGAGTTTAGGAATTATTTGCCATCGGGACAATACTATGATTTAGCATGATGACATACATTTGGCGTTGGAATTATTCAACACCAGAACAAATTTTTGGCATTATGCAGAATTAGGATAGACTTTTGGCATGATTCAGGATGAGGACAGACTTTTGGCATTTTTCAGGATGAGGATTGAGATTTGGCATCATTGGGGAAGAGAATAGACTTTTGGCATGATTCAGGATGAGGGTAGACTTTTGGCATTTTTCTGGATGAGGATAGACTTTTGGCACGATTCAGGATGAGGATAGACATTTGACATTATTCAGGATGAGGATTGACATTTGACATCATTCAGGATGAGGATTGACATTTGGCATCATTCAGGATAAGGATAGACATTTGACATTATTCAGGATGAGGATAGACATTTGACATTATTCAGGATGAGGATAGACTTTTGACATTATTCAGGATGAGGATAGACTTTTGGCACGATTCAGGATGAGGATAGGCATTTGGCATTTTTCTGGATGAGGATAGACTTTTGGCACGATTCAGGATGAGGATAGACATTTGACATTATTCAGGATGAGGGTAGACTTTTGGCACGATTCAGGATGAGGATAGACATTTGGCATTATTCAGGATGAGGATTGAAATTTGGCATCATTCAGGATGAGGATAGACATTTGACATTATTTAGGATGAGGATTGACATTTGGCATCATACAGTAAGAGGATAGACTTGTGGCTCTCCATGGCATGCGCGCTAACCTTACCTATAAAATAAGTTGAGCTATAGTTTTGGAGAAAGTCATTCCATTGACACTGCATTATTTCCATAATTATTATTCCCACTTTGTTTGCTAGGTGTTATCAAATAATTTTCTGTTAACACGCCTATGACACGGCCCATAGGTATCATGCCTTTACACTACTTTGTTCAGCTTTTTATTGTACTTTAAAATATTACCTAAATTGAACTGTTTAAAAATGTCATTCTTTATACACTGTATACGCTACCACTTTCAGCGCAAGTTGTTCAGTTGTATAGCAGTCACGTGGCCTCCTTTAGTCACTCGAACCAATGTGCTAACATCGCGTGAAGTTTGTAATTGTGCGTGCATATTAAGATGTCGGGACTGCTAATATTTATCCGGCATTAAACGCAAACAACAGTATCACAGGAAGAGAGATTCGCCAGTCTAATCCCTCAGACTGTTTCAAGTGTAGCTTGTTCATATCAACGGTTTTCCCCATCCTTTCATCATGGAATTCTCTTGGGCTTAAAAAAAGTCTCTCTGCAATGATTCTCAAACATTGCTTGACATGCCTGATAAGTAGAACTCATTACGGTGAATGCAATATAAAATCCTCTTTTCATATATATATATTTAAAATATTGGACTCTATTAATAAACCCTCCGAGTTCTTTATGACTTAAATTCCTGTACCGGTAATTTTGATGCGTAAACATCTAATAAAAAGACGAACATACTTCTAGCAAATCAAGTGACTATGAAGGGGACGACCGAAAATTCCACCCCTCATTTTTTTTTGGGGGGGGGGGGCACCTACAGTTTGAAGTACAGTATTCAGTACAACTAAATTACCAATGAGCATGTTTGAGTCATTTATATCCCAGCGCTGTCCCTGCACCTACCTCTTAATATTATTGTTATTTCTAAGATTTTTTGTTTTAATTTTTAGGGAGCCACTAGTGAAACCAAGCAATATAGGCACCACATCATTCAGACTTGACGCTGCCACTACTACCAATACTGAGCACTGTCTTGTCAAATACCAGACAAAGTTATGACAATATCTCATGCTTAGCGTGATATTTTGTTTACGGGAGTACATGATATGTCATTTATGTTATTCGTGCTAGAAGAATTGGCTATCAGGATTTTAAGACTTTCACTTTCACTAATGTTCATAAATATATAAATACTCTTTTTGACCGTCCTTTTTTTTCGGGCTCACGTATGGTGAGTCACAACCTCGAAGTCTCCCTTAAGATTATTGGAAACTTTCGCTATCAAACCCTTAAAATAAACCCTTGGCCGGTAAAAATGACTTGTCAAAATGGAATTTAAAAATGAAGCTCACGTGGTGCAATTTTTAACGTTTTTATTACTGTTGTTACTGTTTAGAAAGGTTTCGTTAACTGGCACAGTTTTGGAAAACGAGCATGTCGATTTGTACAAGAGCTTGGAGTTTTATTTTCAACTCAATTCAAACTCGTTATTAAGGTCAGACATATTTAACACATGGACCCGTTATAAGCAATGTATAAGAATCTAATCTTTTTTTAAAAATTAAAATTCTACCAACATTAAAGCTTTTAGTTTTCGCACACACTGATAAATTGTGGGGACTTTTCTTTTAAAGTATTAACATTTTTTAAAAAAAATTAAAAATTTTCGCAGAAAGTCAGACGTTTTACAAAGAAAGACCAGAGTCAATGATAGCGGTTAGAAACTTAGAAATGTGTTTGGTCTGGGAGCTCCACGACCAATGGCTTCTAACGCCGTGAATAGCTTGCAAGAGGGCGTGGTGGCCACATTTGTATTAAATCATTTTCAGCACTGGAGAGATATACACACAACGACATCAAATGTTATTTATTAATTTTTTAAAGCGATTTATAAGAGTTGTGGGCGTGGCTTTCAATATGAGTCAACAAATCCGGTTATGCACCTGACTTGAACCTCTGCACACACTACTGCCATTTAACAACACACTGTAAAAAATGTTACCGTTAAATTACATTATATTGTTGGAAATCAGCTGCCATTAAGGGAACGTATAATAGGGGTGTTTACGATAACTTACCGCAGCGATAACTTACCGTTAATGACTTACCGTTATTTAGCGACTGAATGTCGTAAACTCTTAGGACACTGTTAACCATAAATTAACGCTATTGGCCTTGCTATATATGAAGGGTAGCTGTAACCATTTAACAACACCTATTGGCCTTGTTATATATGAAGGGTAGCTCTAACCCTTTAACAACAGCTATTGGCCTTGCTATATATGAAGGGTAGCTCTAACCATTTAACAAAGCTATTGGCCTTGTTATATATGAAGGGTAGCTCTAACCATTTAACAATAGCTATCGGCCTTGCTATATATGAAGGGTAGCTCTAACCATTTAACAAAGCTATTGGCCTTGTTATATATGAAGGGTAGCTCTAACCATTTAACAATAGCTATTGGCCTTGCTATAAATGAAGGGTAGCTCAAACGTAGACGAGACCCACCAATCCTTAATAAAACATTAAAATTTGCTGCTCCATTTACCAGATAATAAAATTGCCATATCACTAGATATTACTTTTTTCCCTTTCTGCCAAAACGATATTTGGTTGAATATGTAAATGACTATATATTTTGGCCAACCTTAAGGCTACAAAACAAAATATCGACGACCCCCTCCCCCGCAATAAAATAAATCTTTGTCTGGACCTTTTCATGAAAGCTTTCCGCCGCCCCCCCCCCCCCGCCTTAATGGTATACATAAAGTCACCATTATTTGTCTACAAATGGCCTGATTTAAAAACCATTGACAGTTCCTTGCTCAAACAGCCCATATATCTCAATCAATATCAACTATATAGTTATCAGACAACTTTAAAAATAGAAGACTATTATAGTGACATTTCCCTGTAAATGGAGCTGATGTTCACTATTATTCAGCTACTCAAGCCATTCCTCTGATACCTTATATATGTCGAGAGAAAGAAAGTTGGAGTTTTGGCCTCGTTCATTATTTCTTCTACTCCATTGTGTCCAGTAGAGAAACATGATTGTTACACGCGGTCTAAGTGAAATCAATAATTATACAATTAATTAATTAATCTCTAAATTAATGTGAGCTGCACATTTTCTGACAGCTTTCCTCTAAAAGAGGAATGTTTTCACATTAATATGTTTTTCCGTTTAGAAAAATTTTAAACATAAAAAACTTTTACATTTAGAATTTATGTATTTTGATCGTAAGCTCTCTTTCCAAATTTAGTATATTTTGTGAGCAGTTCTTCAAAAAAGAAAACAGCAACAACAAACATTGAATCATGTTGGTACTTTTTGTATGTAAGCACTTCTTCTCAACGGCATCCCTGCTACCCTGTGGATACATCAACCTAATGTATTGATGTTTTTCTTGTGTACATTTCTTCCCGAAAGTACTTATTGCATAGTACAATGTGTGCAATTCTTGCAATACCAACTTGAAGTGAGAATATCTGGGCGAGCCTTCTCCTGTTGTGTAGCATCATTGTTTACTCCAGGGGCCAGGGTCTTGTCAGACTCCATTGACACTTGCCGGTATGAAATGTATGTTTGAGAAAACAAAAGATAATTTTATGTGAATAGTGATATAGACTGCTTTCCGAAAAAATCTTTGCAGAAAATACGTTTAAAATTTAAAAAGATAAACTATTTTTAACTTGGGTCTACCATCAATTAATACCTCTTTTTGTTTTTTTTTAATGTCTCTTTTATTCATTTAATTTTCTGCAGGTTCTTTCTTTAGCAGTGAGTTAAGATTTTTAAAACACATGCACATGTAAGGAGGCTTTTTATTTTTTAAATTATTTTTTTAAAAAATTATTATTATTATTTTTAAACTTTTATTTTTCAGAAGTAATGAATTTATATTGAATATTTAATAAAACAGAAATGCTAATTCACTTAAAAAGCACTGCCTCCAAAGGGAAAATTGTTTGCTTTAAGACCTATTGTAGATTTAGAAGTATGTTTGGTTCATTAATAACAATGATTTCGTATTCATAATACATTTATCAAGTATTGATGAAACGGTACATTCAGTACATCATATTAAAAATAAACTACTGCAAATGTCTCCACTGTTATTACATTGTAAGCAGAATTAAACTACTTTAAACTACTCAGTGTGTTGTTGACGTATTATGCTTTAGTAATATTACGTACTAAATATATTTATTTAATTTTAAAAATTTATTCTTATTAAATTACCCCAAAATATGCCCCAGATGGGACGGTTAGCGATGATGATTATTGTCGGCTAAATAGTTCACATTCGGCCTATGAAGCCCAAATTATCCACTTTTTTTTTCCTTTTATATGGCCCTCCCTTACACCGCTTGCTCGCAACTCCCTCTGTGTTATCTCAAGGTGCAATAGACGGCAAGTAGGTTCGTTCCGAGACAATTTTAACACAACAACCGTCCCGAAGCCTATGAGAAATGGCCGCGGAGACAAAGGCAGTTAATCAGGGGCTTGTAGAAGGATTGAACAGTATCGCTTGATGAGTAATCTGCCAGGTATTGAAGTTTTTAGCGGCTGATCTGAAGCCGCCAAGCCTGAAAGTGCCGTGTCGTCGGGTCTCCGGTTTCACACCGTGCCGTCAGCTGCCTTGTCTTCCCCGGACAGCTCCATTCTGTCGCCCTTGTCCCGACTGCCAGCCGAGCCCGGCTTTGATTTCACCACTTGCTGTTGTTGGCGTCCTGTTACCCCCCGCGCCATATTGCGCTGATTACAGAGAGGGAGACACGGATTTTGACACCGGGCGGACCTTCTCTTTTAAATGTTCTTTCTTTTCTCTGCAAGCGCTACCGGTAATAGTAAGGCCGCGGAAATCTTTGTTCGTGACATCAGGCATTCGACTAATGTTGTGACAAGCATCTTAAATTTTTTTTAAATTTTTTTTTTTTTTACTGAAAGGGGAATTTATTTTACATTATTTTTTTCCCTTTCTGAGTTTCATTGTACACCTGTTATATTAATAATCAATGTCTGCTGGAATTAGCGTAATCTCGACAATTCATTGTGAGCGTAATGTATCTATCTCATGGTAGTGAAATAAATATTGCCATTCATAAAAAAAAACATTGAAATCTCTGAAACTAAATATTGGGAATCAGATATGTATAATTTTGTGTTGTAAATAAGTATAAAAGCCTTTTCACAGAATTGGCTGGAGTGATTAGATGGATCCAAAAATTGGAGTTACCTGATAAATAGGAGATAAAGAAACAACAGGCTTAATAAAAAAAATTTTTTTTAAATAATTAAATTTTGTAGAAGAATTGAGATGAAGTAAATTTATTAATTGTTTTATAAAATATTTTGTTGTAGTTAAATCAAGTGCATTTCCATATGGACATATACATAGGTACACAACTACAGTACTATATGGGCTTAGTTCTAGAGGCTGTGGAGGTACACAGCTACAGTACTATATCGGCTTAGTTCTAGGGGCTGTGGAGGTACATAACTACAGTACTATATCGGCTTAGTTCTAGGGGCTGTGGAGGTACATAACTACAGTACTATATCGGCTTAGTTCTAAAGGCTGTGGAGGTACATAACTACAGTACTATATCGGCTTAGTCCTAGGGGCTGTGGAGGTACACAACTACAGTACTATATCGGCTTAGTTCTAGAGGCTGTGGAGGTACATAACTACAGTACTATATCGGCTTAGTTCTAGGGGCTGTGGAGGTACATAACTACAGTACTATATCGGCTTAGTCCTAGGGGCTGTGGAGGTACACAACTACAGTACTATATCGGCTTAGTTCTAGGGGCTGTGGAGGTACACAACTACAGTACTATATGGGCTTAGTTCTAGAGGCTGTGGAGGTAAATAACTATAGTACTATATAACGCTTAGTTCTAGGGGCTGTGGAGGTACACAACTACAGTACTATATCGGCTTAGTTCTAGGGGCTGTGGGGGTACATAACTATAGTACTATATCGGCTTAGTTCTAGAGGCTTTACACCCATCTATGGCCACGTGACCATACCAAACCTTTATAGGTACATAACTACAGTACTATATCGGCTTAGTTCTAGAGGCTGTAGTTGTGTACATATAAGGTTGGGTATGGCCACGTGACCATACCCAAACTTATATGTACACAACTACATTACTATATCGGCTTAGTTCTAGAGGCTGTACTCCCATTTATGGCCACGTGCACCATACCCCAGCCTAACACCCACAACCCTTTGTCAAAGAAGAAAGAAAAAAGTCCTGGCTGAAAGCCGGGGCTATCTATGTACGCTGTACAACACTGGATGGTCCTTTAAAATCCCCTCACTGGTGTCTGTTTAAATAGCTTCAACGTTAATTGGCCACTACAATGGCCTGAGCTGGGAGCTAGCTATGAATTTTTGAGTTCTTTAAGCAGGCAGAAATCAATAAATTTGTGCTATAATCGACTGAAAAAATGAAGAAAAATGGAAAACTCTTGGCGTCGAGGGGCACATGAAGCGCTGTGTTTTTTGTTCGTTTCCTCCCTTCTCTTCCAATTTTTATTTCATTTTAAATTCCTGAAATGTGAGCCCCCAATTTTCTGACTAAAATATTGACTGGATCTTGTCCGGGGATCATCTTTAGCATTAGTTGTCTCCCATGTTTGAAGAGAGGTTTCCATGCAACATCCCTCCCCCTTTCCTACCCCACCCACCCAGTCATTCTTGACGCGTTCAAATTGCTATCCTTTAAATCATCTTTAAATGCTCAATTTTGGGAGAAGTATGTAATACTAATACATAAAAAAAAAATATTATACTACGGCTTGGTTTGGATTTTAAAAAAATATTTCTAAGATTTAATTACCATTCTGATTTTTAAATACGATATTGGCTCCAATCTCATGTTAGAATATAGAATACACTAGCTAAATTACCCTGCTTCTCTCGGTATGACATTCAGTTTCAGGGAAAAAAATACTTAAAATCAAAATTAAGGGACATCATTTTTTTTTAAAATCGCTTACAAAATGTAATAGACTCCAGATAATTCCACCTAAAATAAAAACATATTATATAATTATGGGTGTAAACAGTTTGTTCCGCCATATGATCCCTTTCCCCAACCTGACGATATTCTCCAGTACACTAATGTGAACCTTTTTCTGAAAGGAACTCCTATCTGATCGGAATTCCGTTCCTCAACATTGTGAATATTTAAGCTTTGAAACTTAAATATTTCAATATTGCTTCACATATTTACTTACTTGTATATATGAGCAAGAAATTACTAAATAAAATATTCTATAACTCACATTATAAAATGTCTGTATGTGAGTGGGATTGCATGTGATGTCACTAATATCAATAGTTTTTTTAAAATAAAATTGTTATTATTATAATTATTATTTATGATAAATACTAGATGGTTTTATGACCTCCTATTGTAATGGTATTCTTGCCGCTCCTGGTCTCCCTGGGGCCTTTGTGTTACGCCTCTGTTTAAAATGTGATTTATTGTGATTTGAAAAACACTTTGATAGCTAGTCCGTCATATCTCCGAGACATTCTGGGATCTCTACAAGACGTTAAATCGACTTTTGACATGAAGCTCCTTATCTCCCACCCAGTCCTTTGAGGGGCGAGCCGGGGCATGCCGGGAAGGTTTTAGTGGAGAAGTACTTTGTTTTCGTTTGATTAGTTTTTGGATTTTGTTTGTTTCCACCAAACGCTGCCAATAAACGCGTTCAGCAGTGAATCAAAAGAACTGAAACTAATGGGCTCTACTTTTATTATCACTGAGCATTTATTTTCGTCCTCTCTAAAATAGCTAGTGTAAAAATGCGTACAAGTCCAAATAAACGCACATACTATTAGTGAAATAATATTGATAGTAAGTGACAAAGTGGGGAAACATGTCGGAAAATTATTTTATTCGAGTTGTTTAAAAGCCTTGCTTGCAGACCTAAGTGAATTTTTCATTGTATTAACAGCGTAAAAAAAGAAAGTGGGGTCAAAACAAGCCATACCGCCCCCCCCCCAACACAATAGAAGTAAAAAAGTTATATTCAATTCATCGAAATTTCAATAGTAAATGTCTGGCTCAATCCTTTTTTTTTTATTTGACCCCCACCCCCAACCCAATCTTAAATTTAAAAAATCGACCAACTTCCCATATGTCTATGAGAGCCAACATTTGGTGCAGTGCATAATCTACTATTGTTAGACTGTACGAAGAGACCACCAACAGGAATATAGATCAACTCTAACTTAGAACAATTAATTAAGAAACGACCACATCGAATCTGCAATTCTAAATCAAGAGACCGCCAACCCTATAATTTAGAGCAGTGCTTCTCAAACTTTTTAAAATGACGGACCGGCAGGAATTGTTCCATAGCACCAGAGACCGGGGAACAATTTTCACGGTATTGACAAGTCAGCGAAATTCTATTTATTTATTGTAATTATTTCATTTTATGTGCTCATTAACGAAAAATTGACATATTCTATAGGGTTAGTATTAATTGTTTCAAATGGAGGATTATAATTATACTTTTCTGTCCTTTCTTGATCACTTCCTCGGACCGGCTGTGGATGGCCCACGGACCGGAAGTTGATGGCCCACGGACCGGCAGTTGATGGCCCACGGACCGGCAGTTGATGGCCCACAGACCGGCACCGTTCCGCGGACCATCACTTTGAGAACCACTGATCTAGAGCACAAAATGAAAACAACAACAACACATTATTATAATGTTAGAGATGAATCTTTTTAAATAACAAAATGGACATCAGGTTTACATTAACTTGAAAGTAACATTAAAATGGAATCATTTCCCGACATCGCTAGTCAGTCATAATAATTGACAGAACGATAAGTTCTTGACGTCAATTCTCTTTGCCAGTCTTCTGGCCGCGCCAGTAAAACACCAGAGTACGTTTTCATGTTAAAAAATAGTCCAATAGCCCTAACCAGCCTTCATGTGCTTTATTGAAAATTGATCTTTTCATAGCTGATTTCAATTGGAGGGTGTCACTTCGTGCAGGGAAATAGAAAATTGATTTATGATCTAGTTACGGGACATTACAGATTACAATTACAAAAGGGGGATAGGAGTAAAGAGTCCAATTTGAGTTGCTCTCCAGAAATTAAAGAACATGAGGACTTTAGCAGTGTATGTTTTATGTATGTGTTTGTGGGTGGGTGTGCTTTAGGGGCTAGTGAATTATTTAAGATCAATCACTATATCTGAAATAGTTTTTTCCCCTTCAATTCCGAAACTCAAAGCCACTGGCTACTGAGTATGTCGGTAAATAAAAAATACTCTAGTTGGTAATATGCCCCAATAATTTCCATATGGACTGTCATTAGTCCATACTTTCATATATATATTTATTTATATATTAATGTTAAGAAAATAAAATTGATCATCGGTAGTCTGACGTCATGCCATTTTAATCTTTGTATAAGCTGTTCAAGAATCCATACGGAGAGCTCAAACGTTCAGGTGCAACAGTTGTGCATCGCTACAGTTTGTGGGTAACGCTAGGCTCATTCCGAGACCACTCAGTACAGTTTTCATTTTGCCATGATAACTGATGTAACTTTTTGTTGCGGTTAATAAAACCATAACCTGCGTCGACTGAACAACTTTACTAACAGTCGTATCTCAACCGTGAAAGCACTCTATAAACTGAGACACCGAATTCGCCTCCAGACCAACTCTGTAACGACCTTCTGTTATATCTCACTCCGCGAGCAGGCACCACATTCACGCACATCGGACTTGCACCCACAATTGTCTGCGTGCCCCTGTTGAAGTCGACACGAGGAAAGTGCCATTTCTGTACCAGCACGTGCCGCGGGCATGACGTCCTCACCGGCAGAGCTAAACGCCGTGGCATCTTTACAACGTGTGCTGTAAACATCTTTACGGTGTTTGTAGTAAACTCGAGCCAGCCTCCCGGGGAAGGGGCACCCGTGTTAAATTGAAACCTATTTGATTCCACTCCTTGATCCCTGGCACTTTCAGGGAGAGTAAAATGTAGTGGGCGGGTACGGGACGGTGGGATGCTGCGGCTGAGGACCAGGTCCTCCCCTGGTCTAGCCGGTCCAGAAAAGCCGACCGAGGTCTTGCGATCTCATGCCCGGCTTTATCCTACTAATCATGACCCGATAGACTATGACCGTTCCTGGAGCAATAGAGAAAGCCTGTTGTTTTCAGAGGGGGCCTTGCGACTATTTCTTAAAAACTGCTCTTACTTAGCGTATGTTTTCTGAACGTTACAAATAAGTTAGAGTAAATTGAAGATTCAAGGGTAAACGATACTCGCATCTCTCAACATGTCTCGAAAAACAAATGATCTCATCCAAATTTTATGAGAGGCGCATTGTTTTGGATTTAAAACTCAAAAAAGGAGATCCAGTGGGTGACATTAATTTTCGTAAATAAATAATTAAAAAAATATATATATATATTTATTTTTTTTGGAGGGGGGGGGGGATCTGACACAATGTATTGCAGGCGATAACATATTCTTTGTTTTAAATCTACCTCCCCCCCCCCATGTCCCCATTTCGTCGGCCGTCCACAAACACTAACTCACCATTTATGTCATGGTCAGCATACATTGGTCAGAGGGCCAATAAGTGAAGTTGTTGTGTTGCGTGGCTGTCGTCCGTTTCCAATGACTGCAATCGAGTTTTAATAAAAACCGGGTGGGGCGGAGGGGGGATTCGGTTGTCGTAAACTTCAAATGATCTTTTCTCGAAGGTATTGTTTAGCTCGGCTATAATTTTCTGAGCCGGTGTTTGCAAACAATGGTGGCAATTTCACTGACCCTGTCCGTTCGGAGTCAAAGATAGAGATCATTGTTACTTAAACTCTGTACTATCTATATATGTAATTCTCATCATGGTCCAACCATGCCGGACACAAAGCAAGTAGCAAGTAGCATGCTGTCTGACCCCACAGACCAATCAGATTGCAAGAAATGTAGTGGGGGGTCATCGAGACCAACAATTCGTTGAATGTCGCGGGGGATCATCAAGACCAACAATTCGTTAAATTGAGGTCAATTTTTTTAAAATTAAATAATATTGGATAATTTCCCGCTTTTTTTCGAGATAATTTTCAAAAATTAAACATGAAAAATTACTTTCATACATATCCTAATATGATCATATAAAAATATATGTTGTAATTTGTTTAAATAAAAAAAAAAATTTTTTTGTTGCTAACCCCCTTAAGCGTGTAACATTCTATTTCCATTATGATTTTACACAACCTTGAAAGATATTGAAAAATATATCTATTATGATTTAGTTTTAAATAAACAGGTATTTTAAAGTTAATATCTTGCACCTATTGGGCCTGTGGGCCCTTATTGTTGTTTTTCCCTATATGAGATATATACACATTGTGTAAGCGTTAACGACTGGGAAAATGGATGGATCCTAACCAAACTTGGTGTATAATGACTTGATATACCATATTAAAATTCTATGGGGATTTGAACGTTTAATAGTCACCGCTTCGGGCCGGGGGCCCTGGTTCTCTTTTCTTAAAAGTTTAATAGAGATGAACAAATGTTTCAAAATTTATATCTTGCACCATTTGGGCCAGTGCCCCATAATTTTATTTTTTGCTTGTATGAGCTAAATAAATATAAGTTTCTGCGTTACGGTGTAATAGAATGGATCTTAACAAAAATTTGTATTAAAAAATTTGGTAGCCCATATTAAAATTTTAGGGCACTGAACTTCTCATTTTCATCCCTTCGGGGCCAGGGACCACAAATGTCTTTTTTTTTCGTGTATGTTTAAGATATGTTTCCCATTTAATTTTTAACGATCTCGAGGAATATATCTATGATGAAAAAGGATTAAAATGAACAGGTTTTTGAAATTGATATATTGCACGGAACGGGCCAAAGGGCCCCTAAATGTCGCTTTTTCTTATATTAGTTGTATTAAAAGAAGTGTAAGCGTAAGTGACTGAGAAAATTATTGGATCTTAGTATATAAGAACTCAAGATTCCATATTTAATTACTATAGGGCAATGAACTCCTAATGTTCATTCCCTCAGAGCATGACGCCCAAAATGTTTTTTTTATTATTTTTTTAAATATTTTTTTATGTTTTTTTTTTTTTTTACTGCACATTAATAATTTAATTCCCTAATCAATTTTTCCCTACACAGTGAAATATAGCTTGAGTACAATGGTAATAAAAAAATTAAAGTATCACTCATTTTGGAGCTGGCCCCTTCATATTGTAAGGTTTTTTAAATTATTAATTTATTAATCTGTTAGCTGTGAAATTTGGATTATTTTTGTGTTGTTGCAAACTTTCGCGAGGGTTTCTGATATAACTGATTTTAAAACATATTTCCTTTCAATTTATTAATTTTACTGAGATCTTTGCAACGCTCGACGGGTCTGCTAGTAATTTATAATTATTTAGTGACCAAAAAATAAATAAATAAAATAATTCATCATTTTAAAATACAATTTTCCACTGTAATTTCGAATCAAATCCTTTTTTTTTTTGTTCTATGCCATGTGTTAATGATCACAATCTGACATAACATATTTAAAAATAAAATACCAAACGGGGTGAGGGATGTTGAAAAGTAGTTACATTTATTGCAGCTAAATTGAACAGTTAAATTTTTCATTTAGAAGGGTTATCTTCATATCAATAATAACCACTTGGAAATCGGGATAAAAGGCATTACACATATTGTGTTACATTTTTAATCACCATTCATTGGTCAGTAAAATTCAAGTCTGATGAAACAAGTGCGTCATTTAAATATATTTTTTGTATAGTTTTTTTTTTCTTTCATATTAGCCGTATTCAAAAGGCAGTCTACAAAAGAAAAAAAAAAGGTTTGGGGCTTGGGTGGTTGCGTTCCTGTTCAGTTTATCTCAAACTCCTGCAAGCATTTTTAAAAAAAAATTGTTTCTATAAAGCTATCATTTCTTTCATCAAGAATTGTGACGACCGTTTCATAAAATTTAATTAATTAATTCTTTCAATTAAACGATAACGCCAGCTAAAATCCTTTGGTCTAATTTATTTGTATTTTTTTATGACTGGATACAAACAGTTTTCAACGTATTTGTCGCTTTGGTTCCAGAAATAAAATGAAAACAAGCAACAAGCTTAATAATTTGATTATAAAGTTATAATACCCCAGAACTGCAAATGACCTACTTGGGGAAACATTATTAGAGCTTACATTTTTATTATGTGCCATGTAATCCCCTGCCGTTGTTCCAGACTCTTGCCGAAATTAAAATCTATTTAACGTGATTGGGCCTGGGCATCGATTAAATTTTTCCGATAAGACTAAGTTGTTTTCGAGCCTCTTTTTCATCTCTCGGGAGCCTCGGTATTAAAACAGTCCGTCAACTTGCTTTTCGGCTCTTTTCAGTCCCGACAATGACTAATTCAAACCAATCTGTTTGTCTAGAGCACGTTGCCCGAAATCCGATGATAGCGAACTCCGTCACCTGGTTATTAATATCATTATTTGCGGTGTTGCTGCTGGAGGTTACGGGGCGGGTTGGTTGGGAGAGGGTGGGGGGGGGGGGGGGGGGGGGTTTCTGCCAATCCTGCTCCCGACAAGTTGCAAAATTTTAAAGCTTTATTATATTGCCAATCAATGACGGAATTGGCTTTGATGACTGTCGGAGTCTTGTGGTCTCTTGGCTAGACCAGCAAAGCTGATTGGCATCGCCATCCGCCGCAGCCTGCCCTGCTTGGAAAGTTAAGAGCGTCTTACGGCCATGACACCCGTAACCGCCCCCCCCCTTTTTTTTCCCCTCTTTCCCGGGGTCGCCGGCCTGAGCCGTTTTCACATTCTTACTGGGATCGGGCGCTAATTTTCCCCCGCGCCGTAAGCAGATTGCCGGGGACAAAGGGTCATTTTCAATCCGCTGTCGGGGTGATAGAGATTGAAGACGCTACTCTCTAAACTGACGAATATCCTTTGAACTGCCCCGTGTAGTGCTGGCCTCCACTGCCCTCCCCTTTCTGGTCCTGGATGAGTTTGATGAATGCTCCAAGTGAGATCGTGCCATTCACTTGTTGATGGTCGCCACATTAAAAGTCAGCGTCCGCCCAACATGGACAAGTGGCCACATACGTCATTATCTAGAGCTGGTTGACAGGAAGAAGTATACAGTTGATCAAGTATTGAAGGCTTTAAAAAATAAAAACATGATTTCATTTATCGTAAATAATTGGAACAGATCGTGGGCTATTTTCCCACTCGATTGCTTGTAATAACTTAAGATATGCGTTTTTTTAACGGTGGTTTTCGAATCTTTCAGAGTATTCTTAAATCATGCGTGTATTTTCATCAAACTACTGTCAAGAATTTAGAAAATATTTGGTATCTTTACTATTTCTGACTAGAATCCTTCTTTCTCTCCGTATCTATTCTTATTGAAAAGATCAAAGTTCACAATAATTCTTAAAACCTTCAACTTTCATAGTTACTAAAGAGGTGCATAGCTTTGTACAGCTTCTTTCTACTCACTCTTCACACATCTTAAAGGATGATCCGCCCCCACCCCCTTCTTCATTTTTACCTTCGTTACATGTTCGTCCAGTTATACAATTGCAATCCAAATCTCAATGCTACCACAACGCTGGAATAATTATCAGATCCACGCTATTTGAAAGACAACTTCTAATTGCTCCTGGGATGAGAGCGGCATAAAGTACAGTACATGTCTTGGCCCATGTGTTGAGGAGCACGGTCTTTATCAGTCCACCTAAGATTTGTAAACTAGTAAAAGCACCTGAGGTGATCGGTTGGCACGGTAATACAATTCTTCGCCTAGAAATTATTTGATTTAACAGAAAGATTGAAAGTTGATCCGTTATTTTAGTGTCTATTTCACCGTTGCCGAGATTAGAAAAGAAGCTCAGTGTTTTCAAAGGTTTTGTGACGGTATGCAGGCCAAATACACATCACATTAAATATACGTTTCCTAAATTAACTAAATACATGCAGACAATAGAATATATAATATATATTTATGTTGTTTTTTTAAATATTATTTTTATTAAAGTTTTTATTTTTTAAAAAAAAAGTAATTGATAAAATGCACCCGTCGCTAAAACATGATATCAATGAAAAGATTAAATCAAGTCAAGCCCACTGCATTGTAAAAAGAAAATAACCAACCCAGTACACATCCTATTGTTACATTACATCTTTAAAAATAATAAATGCAAGATTTAATAATTTTAAAACTAGACTATTTTCGATGGCCTTGACATTGTCTTTGAATATAATAAAATATTTAAGTGTTTATTTATTGATTAATTTTTTTTAAAATGTACTCCCAGTGTGCAAATGAATGCAGTGATTTTAATGGGGAAATTTGCAAATAATAAAATTCATTTAATCATCATAAATTTAAAAAAAATACACAAAAACCATAACAAATTAATTCCCTAAGTTTGTAAAAATCTAATCCCATTCGAATTGCTACATCATTTTATAACAATTTTGTGGAGTGGGTGATTAAATCAGTGTCTCGTAAAAGAGTTTCCCAAATAATGAGTGTCTCCTACAATGTCTGCCTCAATCTCTAATACGAATTTTACTGTAAGTGAATGTTTTCCTTATTTTATTTTTTTTTTAAATTCCTCCACACGCTTAAGTCTGTCTATCCCATTAAATTGTCCCACACACTCCCTGAATGGTTAACCTATAAACGCACATTTGCATGCATGAATTTTCAAAAATTAAACATGAAAAATTACTTTCATACATATCCTAATATGATCTTTATAAAAGTGTTACCTGAGTGATATCCCCTCGGAAAATACAATTATCAACATACCGTTTACAATAAATGATTATTGTAAATGACATAGTCCTCGCAGCCGAGTTTGTAAATATGGGTGTGTTTCCAAATCAAAGTCCCTATCAATTATCATTTTATTATGATAAGCAGGATTTCTCTAAATCAGTGTCCCCATTAACTCTTTTCGATTTTAAACGAGCAGGCATATTGTCCCCAATGCCGAATTCCCTATAACTGTTCATCCGCATACATGTTTAATTTAAACACGCCTTATTTTCGAACAGCGCGAAAAGACATTTCAAAATAATTTTTTTATTTTAAAGATTTAATTTGAAGGGTAAAAAAACAACAATCGTTAAACAATTGAAATTGCAAAGTTTCTAATTTAAAAAAAATTCATTTTAATGAACTTTTATTTAAATTCAAGCCACCGAGTTAAATTTTAGACAATGTCATTGGATGAATTGCTTTGTAGCCCATGTCCCAAACTTACGTTTACCGTTTCTTTCAATCCGACGTGGAATTAATAAATAAAAAAAAAAACAACAAGTCTCTTTGAGTTTAAGGCAGTCCTTTTGTTTGACCTAACAAATAAATGAAGAGCCTGTGTTTTTATGTTATGATGAAAACGTGTAAGTGTAAGCAAGGATATATATTTTCAACCTAACCCGATTTAAATAATGAAAATGAGGAACCCTTTCCATTTAAATTTTGTAACCAAAATAATGTAGTTTGGTTTATTTTTTAAACTAGCGGGATTGGGGTTGGTTGAGTTGGGGGGGGGGGTGCCCTCACTGGTCATTCTCAATGTAAGGGCCAGTCGACCCTTCAGCGCGGATCAATTCACACAGTGAAAACATAGCGTGTTATCCTAGAACCTCTTCACAACACTAGGAGTCTTCCGATAGAATATATTACATTTCTCACAACACAATGGTCAAGCGGTCATTCTCTGACCAACACCTCCCCCTTCTTTTCACTCTCCCCCCCCCCCCCCCCCCGCTCTTTCTTTTCCCTGGTTATTTAAAGCTCCTATAATATACTCCTCGTTCACTGGACGGTGCCAGGGGCAATAACTGAGAAAATATTGCTTGGCTGGCACTGAATGGGCCGAAGGTCATTTTTTGGCCAGGGGTAGTCATCGATCCGAGCCTGATGACTGGGATGGTTAAATGCTGATAATGGTACTGGGTATAGAATAGAAAAGAAAAAAAAAGTGTGTGGGTGGGTTCAGTTTTGTTTATTGTGTGTTGGCCAGAGCCTGTAGACCCGTCAAGAAATTTTAAAATTAGGAATATAAAATGAACTATATATACTTATGGAATTGGTCATACGTCGGAATTGTGGAAGTCATTTGTGGTTGTGGGTTATCATTGAATATGAATCTTCCATAGAAACTAGTCGTTGTAACGTTAACTATTCAAATTGTTGATGAAAATGAAAGGTGCACCAAACGGTACAGGAATCACAAGTACATTTTACAAGGCATGCAATATAAGGATTTTCTTTTTTAAAAGTATAATTATTATTCCTTAACTTGTGTTGTGCTGACATGGGGTAGAAAATATCAAAACTTATGTAATTTATGCGTATTGACATCTGTAGTGAAAAAAAAAAAAGAAATCGCTTTACATTTTAAGAAACATTAACATTTAAATTTTTAATGACATTTAAGACGAAGGGTAGGGGAAATAAAACTCAAAATGACTTTATTTCCACTGGCAATCACATTGATAAGGTCATTGCAGCATGTGGCTTTAGAGCTGGAGTGGGGGGGATTGAGGTGGGAACACAACGTAGAAGTTCAAGGGTTTTCCCCTTATTTTTTTTTAAAGCCTGTGACGTTTGATATTTTACATTCGCCTCGGTAACAATGTTGAGCAGGCGGGTAACAGGAGAGGTTCGAGTTACAGGCGCGCCGTTCATGGCGCTGGTTCAACTCCCGTTGTTATCTTTCAAAACGTGACAGTTAAACAAAGCAATTTTAAAAAAAAAAACAACAACAAAAATACATAAACTTACCACAATCCTGTTTTGTAATACACTGTTTCAATAACTGTGCGCGTAAAGACCTTGGAAACTAACCTGGTGTTTTGCCATGTTTACCGAGTACTTGTTTTAAAAATTATACTGATATTTTAAATAATTAGTCCTTTGACAGCTGACTTGAAATTTGGATTCACCCTTCTTACTGTTATTATTATGTTTTGTTATTGTAAAGTAAATTATTAATCAAACATAAATTTACATAAAATCATTGATAAGGTATTTCATTGGGGAAAAAAATGCTGCTTACATAAATGTTACATCATAGAATATTACGTTGATGAAGCGATGAAATAAAGAGTCTTTATTTGTTTGTTCCCCACAACTCGTGCACTGACGTTATGGTTCGTTTCCACCCTGTACATGAACGCAGATAGGAAGTTACACACAAAATCTGACAGTGTATTGACATGATTGCAAAAAACTGTCACCAAAGACTATGCCATTTCGATATGTTGTGGAAGCAATATTAATGGTACAATAAATAGAGGCGGATTAGGACATTTTTTTTTCCTGATGTACACACTCATATCTTCTAATTTATTCTTCAAATTATTTCTGAATAAGCTTTATGAATATGTATATATTAGGGTTGCTATCGATTAATTTAAATTTAATCGTTAATTTAACGTGATGATAGCTAAATAAAGATGTATGACGTCATTAAACTGAAAATTTCAAGGGAAATTAACAAAAGTAACAAAAACAGGAAATTGACATTTTTTAAAATTTAAATATAAGTATTTCAATATAATTTCAATGAATTTAAATTAAGTTATTGTTATTAAGTTAAAACAATGTTTAATTTTTTTTATATGATTTTCCTTATAAAAACAGCTTATTTTAAAGTTTACACTTTAAAAAAAAATCTTTTTTTTTTTCGAACGGAGAAGTTTGTACGTAAAAAAGCAAACTATTATTTATTATTAATAATTAATTATTTACTAAAAAAAAATAAAAACATTTTCTTTAATTTAAATCGCTATTTTATCGATTAAAATAATTTTAATAGATAATTTTTACTGATTAATCGAGAAATTAATCGTTAATTTCCGCAGCCCAAGTATATGTATTTGGCAAATCTACTCCCTAGCGTTATTACAATTCCATGTTCCCGTCACGCTTAGTACAAGAAGCCTCCTGTCAAAATTACAATGCGTCACTTTCTGACTTACTTCATCTTAAATATTGAGATATTGCACAGCGTAACTTATTTTGTTAATTACCCGGAGTCTCCTATAATGTATTATAATAGTGGCGCCTTTAATAATACACTAGGATCATGTAATATTCCCGAAGACCACACAACCCCGCTGAGGACCAATAAAAAAAAAGGCTATTTGGTTTGATGGAGTTTTACAGCATCAGACGCTCAAATGGATAAATGAAAAATAATGGCACGCAGGTTAAGAATGGCGTTAATGAAATCGCTTTATGAAAGTATTTAAATATATTTTAATCCGTTTCTTTCTTTTGTTTCCGAACGACATCCACAACACAATGATCCGAGTTTTTGTTTATCTCTGTTCAGAGCAACAGATACAGCGCTGATGTCGAAAGAAATCGTATAAAATTCACGTCTATTGGATCAGTACGATACTTGGTTTTAATATCAATGTAAGCAATTGTATATGTAAAACTCGCCGTATAAATAAAATTCCCCCTTCGACACACACATACACACCCTTATAACCCGATCCCAATATGCCATCTTCTCTTTTATTGTCATTAAAAAAATTCTCTTTATAATTTTTTGGGCGCATGAAAAATGATAATAATAATGAAACTGGTTTATATAATTTATGGATAATATCGGATACATACAACTCATTTATTTTCACCAGATGTTTCACGAGCGTTTTTAATTATTTTTACGCTGGCTTCTACATTGTCACGGCGCGAATACACTTCTCGGAACTTCGCAGTATCGATACCGCCCGCATCATTTGAGGACTGCTCCAAACCAAGTTGTTGCAACGGCGAAAATTGGACATTTCTTTATGAGGATATCGATACCATGAAAAGCTCTCACTAGTTTAACACAACCCAATTTACCCCAGGGTCTCTTTCTTTGTACTGATTGATAGTTTTGTTACTTTCATATGTTTTTCACGGGATTTTTGTTTTGTTTTTGAGGACACATTTAAGTCCTGTTGTTACGACAGGCCGTAAGCAAAGCGAGATAACTGCACGTGTAGCTAAGTTATTTTAAAAAACGAGGCGAATTGAGAGTGTTGTATTAGAGAGGGGACTGTTTACATGCAGCCTGTTGTAAGATAAATAAAACCCTTGTTGAGCGCAAAGCCAACTGTAGCAACTGCAGGGGTCCTTCATTTACATAGCGTGTAAAGTTTATATAAATAGTCCAGGCTCTGATGTTGGTGGATGGTTTCAAGAGATCCGTTAATTTGGGGTGTGCAAATCAAACAAACATCTTTAAAATATTTATACCGTGTACGTCAACTGTATTTGGAAGTTAATGTGTGCACGCGGTTTTCAAGGACACAAAATGCAATTTTAATTTTATAAAAACATTGAATCCCAATGTTGTTATTTAAAAAACAAATTTATTTAATTAATTTTTAAAAATTTTAATTTTATATTTTCAGCGAAGTGCCTGACATTTTTGCACTCCTGGTAATACCATCTTTATTAGTTAACTTACTTTATTATTTGTCTCATTCTCCATTTATGAGTATCGGTAGCGGAGAATCTATTATTAGCGTCATCAAATGGATGTTAGCAATGATCGTGAAATAATAAGGATGGAGTTTAGTCATATTTCAAACCGGAAGTTATATATATATACGTTATGTATTTCAGCCAGGTTTTCGTAAAACTTAAGTATAGAAGCACCAATACGTTAGCAAAAATTTTAGTTGTAAATAAGTTTTTGTCTTGGTAATTTCCACTTGGCTGAATCAATTTTACATACAAGAAACCAGTATTTGTTATAAGAAGTCCAAACAGTACCCCGCTATTACATTAAAATGTTAATATAATTGGCCCAATAGAGCCCATCTTTTTGTATATTAATAGATTTCAAAACCTATCGTCAGGGGACTTAGGTGGAAACTCATATTTTTTCCGCTGTATTATTGTTTTTTAATGTTTGTTCCTTTCCATTAAACAAATAATAATTCTGGAATGAACAGCAAATGATAGATAGCATCAGCTGATCAGAAGCAAACCGATCCACCCAGAGGGGTGTTTGTATGAAATCACAACCGCTTTTATAAGACATTGTACAGTGCCGTCCCGAGTGATGGGAGCCATCACTCACTTGTTGCTTACAGGGCGTGTATCTGAAGGGGCGGTGTTTTTGTAGATACTTTGGTACAGGGCGTGTATCTGAAACAGCAGTGTTTTTGTAGATACTTTGGTACAGGGCGTGTATCTGAAGCAGCAGTATTCTTGTAGATACTTTGGAACAGGGCGTGTATCTGAAGCAGTGGTGTTTTTGTAGATACTTAGGTGGATCCTGAAAAATGCAACTGGGTAGCGGAAGATTATTATTATTATTTATTATTGTTATTTAAAGTTGTGTTGCCCGACGAAAATGATATACTCCGGTAAACTTGATTCAAATAAGTATTGTCTTGTGTGCATTCTGTACTGCGCTCGTTCTCGAACTCCAGGGCTATCATTTCGGTACCATTTTATGGTAAGCTGGAACAGCCTTAATGTGACAATCTTCTGTTTGACTCCAAGCTTATCTTAGTTCCAATAAACCCCTACTCTCTTAAAATGCTTCCCTGTGGTAAAGTGATGTTGTACACATCTCCAATATTCTTATGATGTATTATTGCAGCGTTGGCAACTATATCACTGAATGCTCCGTGTCTCTTTCAGTTGCAACACCGCACCGCGCTGCTCCCATTTGGGCGCGTAACATTTAGTATGCAGCCATCCAACTAGTTTAAGTTTTAATGTACAACACAAAAGAAATATAACAGTTGGATATTTTACGTAAGCGGGCTCAACTATCCTAATTTGGAAATAAGACACACAGGCTTAAAGTTTTGTTTATTTCCAGGAAAGGTCAAAGTCATGAATTGTAGCTCTCTCGGCGTGACGAACTCTCCTTATTTTTCCGGCCACCATCCTCTGATTAATTTTTTTTTCTTAAAAAAAAAATAACAAAAATAACGTTACATGTGTCTTCAACGAACTATCACTCCTTTCAATTTTCCATGCCATAGTTCTTTCCCTCACGCGCTCATAACTTTTTTTACCTTTTGGAATTACCCACAACCAACCACACCACATACCCCGGGTTATATTGTATTGTTTCGTTTCGTTTTATTATTATGTTATTTTAAAGCATTGTTACAATGTCAGTAGTACGCGGAACACGAGCCCCCAATAATCCACGGTGTAATGTGTTAAGCGTCAGGGACAGATAACTATTTCTCTTTGTCTGCCAAGCTCATCACTTTTTGTGTGTTTTTGTGTTTTTGTTTCCCTCCATATTCTGGGGTTTCCCCTCACCTCAACAATTCCGCATGTTACTGGAGGATTCCACTTCTCACAACTTGCCCTTGTCACGCTTAAAAAGCAGTAACCTAAAGATTTTTTTTTTTTATTACCTACTCATGGGCGCAACCCTCACCCTTATCGGTACCTGCGTTACCCGCAAGGAGACCTTTCACCGTAGAAGTTATTTCATTAATTTTTAACCATCTTGACAGGATTTCGAGATTTATTACAACTGTTACTTTTACTCACAATAAACGAATCTCCAAGCTGGGGTAAAAAGAAATTTAAAGGGGTAAAATCTTTAGCTTATCGGGCATTCCGAAACAATTGTTTCTAAAGACCTTTTCAAATCTCCATTTTGTATTTAAACTTTCTTAAGTGTTCAAAAACTGCGATTTTGGTTTTTATTTCCCCTCCGACACGTATCCATTCCCGCTCTTGTTCCCTCACCCGTTACCTCAATTCCCCCCCCCCCAACAAGAAACAAGCCTTCCAGTCGCTAGACGTCCCAGGAGTCTGTGTGCGCGGCATATTTGTCACTTGGCATCTTATAGTTTGCTACTCATCCTCGAGTGTTGAAATTAAGCGAGCTCTTTGTCTACAAGCGCTCTCAACAAATGATGCTTGGGGAAATTACGCCGACCAGTCGTCGCCTCACACTAACAGAAGACGGTTTAAAAGGTTGGGGGAGTGGGGGGGAGCTGGGCACCCCCGACTAAAAGGTCGCACACAAGAAACAAATTAACTCTAATGAACAGAAATATGCAACAGCAAAAAATGATAAGACAATGATAGTTTTCCCAGCGTCTTATAGTTGTTCATTTTTTTCATTCGCTGAAGTTATTAAGTATGAGACAATAAATTTCGCATATTATTTATAGTATCTCTATAATTGTTTCTTGTTCAATGGGTTTAAAGGATTTGTTGGAAATGTTCACGAAAACAAATTTCCACAGCATTGTAAAAGTAGGTCTGCCTCCAATTAATTTAAGCATATTCCATGACAGAACTTTATTTTATTCAAAACTCCAGGCAACATAAGTGGACACAAACTGGAATTAAACTACATACGTTATTTAGCGAGAAATTAGTTGGTTTGGTTTTAATAATTAGCATAACTTATTACACATTGTTAAAAAAAATCAACCAAACGCCATAGAACGACTTTGTGATTTATTCACCTGTCCGCTCATAAAGTCTTTCCGACAAAGTCGTCGGCGTATATCAGCGTGAGTGAAGTGCCGCCATATCTTACACTTAACCAGCGGCTCGGCAGGGCTGAGTGGAGAGGGTGGAAAATGGGGGGGGGGGCGAGGAATGTACTTACCATCTAGTACACGCAGACCGCAGGATATCGATTTGAGGACCGCAAGTGCAGCCTAAGTAATGACAAGAGATGACATCGAACTGGGTGGAAATATGTATGCTGTATAATGCTGTATATTGATTTTTTTAAAAAAAATTCCTTTCAAAAACCCCCCATTAATTGTGACATGTGGGCCGCCAAAAAATGTGTTCCCCGATACACTCTCAAATAAACATTCCCGGACACGTTTTATATAACTGTCTCTGATGTTGTTAACCTGGACCGACACGCTAGCGGGCATAGGCTGTAATAACAATTGATTGCACTATAAAGCATACCAAAAACATGTGTCGTCCAACGATATCAACTCAAATGACGCGCCTACGACACTTAAGAAACATCGTGTTGTAAAAATAAGATTGACGTCACACTTTTGTATCAAGTCTGTCTTAGATGATATATTTGCACCGCAGCCTTAAAGGAACGTGCAACACAAAGTTGACATATATATTTGACGTCACAATTTTGTGACAGGTCTGTCTTAGATGATATATTTGCAAGTAACAAAATATTGTCATTGACAGTTTGGTATTTGAATTCACTGCGTTTCTCATTTATGATTTTGTCTGTTATTTGAAATAATTGCCCTGTAGCTTGATTGTAGAGCTGGCAATTCATTGCATGCATTTTGATGTCTTTTGTCTCATTCATTTCAGGCCAACAAAGCAATCCTTCCCGAGCTTGGCCGTACTTGACACTGCAGACATGAGTGCAGCCAAGATGGTGGCTGACTCCACACAGTCAGAGCTGGCAGACAACTTGGATGCAAAGAAGAAAAAGAAGAAGGTCAAAAAGGTATTTCATCAATTTTTGGGGGGTAATATTTAATAAATAGAGGTGGCCGGCGCACCTGTGTATGTTAAGGTAAGTGAAGTCTGAAATGTGTCTTAAAAGTTAACACAACATCCAATATCAGTGTAACATCAAATGATAGTTTAGTCATTTATTTACCAGTTGTATCTAAGTGGAATTATGTCTTTAATCTGTGTCTTTAAGCGAGTTAGTGTGAATGTGTAAGTGAAATAAAACTATTTTATTTGGAGACATCACATTGATTGGTAAAGAATGATTACATTTACATTTGATGTATACTGCTAAAATTCTTCAAGCTCCAACTACGTATAGAACTAAGTATACAAAGCCCTGAAGTTAAACTTACGTCCATATCACCCTTTGTCTAATGCTATATGTTTTTACTGCCTACATGTCATCGATGACTAACTTTCAGTTAATCATTAGTCAGGGAAGAAAGTTCTCTTGCCGGAAGATGAGGATTCCGATCTTGACCTGAAAAAGGACCTAAAACCCATCAGTGCTTACGTCAAAGATCGTCCGAGGATGATTAAAGAAATGTTCCACACAGTCCGTGGTAATAGCCTGCAGAGGGCTCTACCAGACCTGCTAAAGGTAACGCACTAGTTCATTGAATAATATTTTTAAGTAAGCGCCAATTAAGATTAAATATTATGGCTACTTTAATAGAATATATGTTATCATTAATAGATGTCCTTAATCTATGTCTTCAAAAGCCGTTATTTTATATGTCACATCATGGTTCTCCTTTTGGGTGAAGATCTAAGTGTCCTATATTTTTTTTTCACTTATTCACATAGATTTCCCTGTTGATATTGTAAATGTTTAAATTCACGGTTCTTCACACTAATAACGTAGAGAGTTGGCTCACAGTCCTAGAAACCCTTGGAGTTTTGCTACCATTATACAATTTTTACCTTATTTTTCTGAAAGAGTTCGATGAACATTTGGGGATAGGACAAAAGAATATGAAATAAAACATAATCAACATTACTTATGGTGGTCTAGCGGTAGTGCGCTGGACTGTCCAACTGAGGTAAAAGAAAGTCACTGGTTTGAGCCTCTGTGCTGCCAAGACCCCCCCCCCCGGGCATCCTGCTAGCCATACAATCCCTTGCTTGTTAGTGGTGGCTCAATGAAACTTGTGAACGCTACTTCACTTGCCCCATAGGCCGTCATTGTCAGAAATAGGGTTGTTTATATTTCTTTAAATAAAGAAAAATTAATATTTAATAAATGGAAAAAAAAATTAAAATTCAGCATAAATAATTAGCTGTTTTTTTCACAGTATTTTGATTGATGAAACTTTGCTGTATTATAATTAATGTTATTGTTATGGTCATTAAAAGAGTGTATACCAGTACATTTTTGGGACACCCTGTGGTTTTTATCTTAAACAAAATGAGGGGTAGGACTGCAATCAGGCTTATAAAAAATTAAATGGAAAAGACGTAAACAAGTTAAGGGTTAGCCTGACAGGACGCAACAAAACAGCGAACGTTTCGGCAAAGAGCCTTTTTCAACAAACATACATTACACAAATAAAACGAATATAAAAAAATAAATAATATCTTATCTTATATCTTACTAGCGTACCCCGTTCGTGCGTTGCTACGATTTTCAAACAAAGGACAATCAAGGAAATTCTTTAAGATAACATTTAATTTACATAGTGTCATGTGTATAAGAATATTGCTAAAAATGAATGTTTATCTGATTGTCATAAAAGCCTTAATACAGCTTTCATCATAAGGAAATATTTGGGTACACCTAGGCAAAGGTGTTACATAAAAATTGATGACACATATTAAAAGAGTATAGATCCTAAAGAGGTTCCTTTCCTTTCCTTCGGGGCCGGGGATTCAAAATCTTTATTTCATAAATGTTTCAGGCTTAAATCATTGCCAATTTCACACAAATTTGAGCATTAATGACACATTTATCCGTCGGGTTCCAAATTCAAATTGAAATTGGTATTATATCAAGCATCTGGACCAGTTTGGACCCCTGGGCTCTCACACGTTAAAAACTTTTTTAAAATACCATTTTTAAGTGTTATTTAAATGTTGTGGGGATACATTTGGCTTTGAACAGATAAAAACAAAATTTAGAAAACGTCTTTTGCTTTTGCTGAACAATAAGGTGATTACTTAATTTTTAAATCAAATTTAAGAATCACAATAACTCAAAATCTTTTAACGATACAATGATAAAACTTTGTACTGATTATCTCTATGCATTCTTATATTAATATTTTTAAGAGAGATTTTTCAAGTTTAACAAAATACTTTTGAAAATGTCTTACAGATTTGTGGGTCATAAAAATAATGGGATAAATACATAGAATTTTAAATATATATTTTAAAAAAATAATTTCAAAAGAGATACATTTAAAAATTCTCTGGAAAAGCTTGTAAAATATTATTTATCTTATATCTTATATCTTAGATATACAGACGCTCCTTCTATGCAGAAGATAATTGCGTCCACAGACCATGAGAGATGATCTGTTGGCAAGTGATGCAGCGGTCACAGGCCACGGCTATAGGGGTTCCACGCATTACCCCAGCCGCCTAACTATTGTCTAGTTAGGTACCCATTCGGAGCTGGGTGACTCGGGGACTCCTCAGGCCCCGAGAACAAATCCTCACTTTCGTGTGGATTCGAACTCGTGACCATCAGTATGACAGTCGAGAGCGCTACCTCTCG
>MUZC01000635.1:442924-458985 GCA_002072015.1 Radix auricularia | reverse complement strand
AATCTGGCAGCTCTTTTTTGGATTTGTTCTAACTTATCAATATTTTCTTTGGTGGATGGGTCCCATACAGAAGATGCATATTCTAGTATAGGTCTCACCAGGGTGAGGTAGCATTTTAGTTTTATATCTTTGTTACATTTGTAAAAGTTTCTTTTTATAAAGATAAAGCCTAAGGTTTTGTTTGATTTTTTAATAACTTCATTGACATGGGGATTCCAAGATAGTTTCTCATTTATTATGACTCCTAAGTATTTTGCATCTTTAGTTTGGTTCTTTTCCATGAATGAAGTATTTTGAATTTATTTGTTTCGTTTTCTTTGTTACTCTTAGCAGTTGACATTTTTCTGGGTGGAAAGACAGACTCCAGTTAGTTTCCCATTTTATTAATTCATGTAAGTCTTTTTGTAAAATTTTGCTATCTTGTTCTGACTTGATTGTTCTATAGATTATACAATCATCAGCAAATAACCTAAATTTAGTTCCTGTTGAGATATTTTTGGGTAAGTCATTTATATAAATTAAAAATAGTAAGGGACTTAGGACAGTTCCTTGTGGAACTCCTGAGTTAACCTTTATTGGTGTAGATTTAGATCCATTAATTATTACAGTTTGCTCCCTACCCAATAAGAAATCTTGGATCCAGTGATGTAAGGGACCTGAGATTCCAAAGTATTTAAGTTTTTTAAGTAAACTAAGTTGGTGAACTTTGTCAAATGCTTTTGAGAAGTCTAGTAATATTGAATCTATTTGATCATTATTATCTAAGCCTTTTGATAGATCATCTATTAGACCTATCAATTGTGTTTCACATGATCTGTTCTTTCTAAAGCCATGTTGGTGTGGGCATAGGGCATTATATTTGTCAAGGTGATTAACTATTCTGCTATATATTATGTGTTCCAGTAATTTACAGGTGATACTAGTAAGTGATACAGGTCTGTAACTACCAGGGTGGAACTTATCACCTTTTGTAAAGAGTGGCTACATTGGCTAGTTTCCAATCCTGGGATACTTTACCCTGGTTTAGAGAGGCTTGAAAAAGAACTACAAGGATTGGGGACAGTTCATTGCTTAATTCTTTTAATAACCTGGCAGGCAATTCATCTGGGCCAGTAGCTTTGTTTATTTTTAAGTTTTTTAGGAGTGAATGTATACCTATCTCATCTACAGTTATGTTACCTATTTCTTCCATTTTGTGTAAATTTATTGAAATTTCCTTGTCCTTGATGATGCAAAGTATGTGTTAAGGATATTAGCTTTATTCTCATTATCATTATAGGTTTTATTATTTGAGCCTTTTAGTGTGGCTATACCTGAAGGCTCCATTTTTTTTATTTGATAAAGGACCATAAGTTTTTATTGTTATCTTTAGTTATCACATTGTTGATAAAATTATTTTGGAGGTTACAGCTAAGTTTTTGTGTCAAGTGTTTAATTTTTAAGTATTTTTTGTGTATCCTTTCTAAATTGGTAGCCTTAAATTTCTTAAATAAATTCTCCTTTAGTTTGCAATACTTTTTAAATTTAAATTTGAACTAGTATTTATTAATTCTATTTGAAGTTATTTTTGTTGGAACATCCTGATCCATTATGGTTTTTAGATTTGTTTTTATTTCCTTCCATATTTCTTCTACGGGGCTATCTATGCTGAATTTACTTAGGAAATTTTGTTGGAAATTAGAAGCTGATTGGTGTAATTTTATTAAGTTGCATTCATTCCAAAAATATATTGTTCTTCTAAAATTAAGAAACTTAGCTGCGTCTTTTCCATTTGGTTTCTGTCTTACAAGGGGGAAATATTGACCTGCCTTTTAGCTAATGTCATTGCCCAGCTTAAAACTGGTGGTCAGGCGGGGGCCCAGAAACATGCAGTTTGAGCTGCCCTGGGCCAGCGACCTACTTTACGCTGCACTCATTACCCCATTCTTTTAACCCTGAGACTTGGCTGTCGCATGGTTAAGTTTGCTATCTTAAGTAACAGCATTACTCTCATTTCGCTCAAACTGTATGGCTGCACCATCTCATTAATTCACTGGTCGAGGTCTGTCCCATGTGATTTTATATTATATAAATTATTTACCCCTCAACCTAATGCATTGATTCCCCCATATCAGTGACAATCACCGTTATTTCCCTTTACATTTTGCAATGCATCCAATCACCCCCTCCCCCGCTCCTACTCCATTCATATATATCCACGACCCTACTTAGTATTATGGCCATTTTATGATAAATCTCATTGTCCTCCAGATTTTCATGCCTCTATTGCCTTTTCATTCCTTGAACCCCGTGACCTGTCTACCCAGGGCTTTATTCTGATAGCATTTTTTTTTTTTTGGTTGTGTTTCTAATCTCTTGGCCAAGGATCACATAATTACACCATAAAAATTACCCCCACCCATCCGCCCCACACTTTTTACAATCCTTCTGTATCCCCCTCAGCTGTTAGAACAAATTAGTCCATGTCCGACTCTGCATCTGTTAGTTGACCGTAAAAGATAATCATCGGGGCGGGGGGGGGGGTTGCTGGTTCTGTAATGACTCACAGAAAAACCGACTGAATTAACTTAGAGGTTTAATATTTTCATAGATTTTTCAAATACACATCAATTTAGGGTTAATTTCTCTTTAGTTGTAGGCAAAGATCAAGTCTTCTTGAAATGGTTCTTTTATATCCCCCTAGACACAATATCTAGTAAGAAAAAGGCCACGGAGACTGGAAGAATAGGTTTTCTTTGCATTTAATAATTGAGACTCAGTAACACGGCTAAGGAATGAACACAGATTTAACTAGTTGCAGAGAAGAAAAATTGAATGAATCCCGTTAACCTTTGGTGACATGGAATAACCAATAGACCGGGAGTGTAGTCTCTTTCATACATATACGCAACATAGTCACATACCACATTAAAAAATCATTAATTCCCTAAATAGCCAAATTTAGTTAAAGAATAAGAACAACTTTGTCTTTCAACATTTTTATAGTATCTGAGTATGCCTAAAGATATATTCGCCCTCAGATCTGGATAGTAGTCCTCTTCTAACAATAAATTTACATACAAACATACATAAACCACCAGGTCCGTTAGTTCACTATTGTAGCAGATTATCTAATCGCCTTTGGAGCTAATCCTCTAAACTCTAGACAGCCAACCCTTTGTTATCTCCATCGCTTGTTTCGCTTTCATGGTTAACATCACAATACAGTTTTTGTTTGTACTGGAACTAGAAATAATTACAAGGCATTATAATGAAGACGTTATGTCTTGAAGCGTAAAATCACGTATGAAAAACAATGCATTTATAACTCACTCTTTCAGGAAAACAAAAGCTATGAAGTGCTTTAATGTTTATCTTAAAACTATTAACATAAGGAGCTTTTTCTTTCTCTTTTTATTAGCATATTTTATTATCTTTCGTATCACACTCTTAACGCTTACGGTAATTAAAAATATAATTTTGAAAAAAAAACCTCTCAGAATCAGATGCTGCGAGGTGGCTTTAGGAGTCAAATATTAAACGGGAATGAGAATATGAATGGAACATAAAAGATGTAACTGAAATATCATTTCTATTTTTATTTGTTTTAAAAAAATTGTTTATGTAGTAAAAGCTCATTTTAAAGGGGAAAAAATGAGTATGAGTGGGGCCCCAAGAATTGTAAAATATTGTCAAGAAAACAACTATCTAATTCAATGTCATTTTCTGTGCAATCACATCACTTCTCCCACACTCTAATCCTGCCCGTAAACCTTACACTAAGGGATACATTATTTGTTAAACATCCTATCAAATATGTGTTATGTTATTCCCACTCTATCTTTTTCTCTCTCTTTCCCCCCTCTCCACCTACTTACCTATCTACCAATCCACCTCTCCCTCCTCCTTCCCCTCTCTCTTCCCCCTCCCCAGTAATGTTTTTGTTCTTTAAAATTTTCGACCATATTGTCTCTGTTCCACGCCATGGCTCATTCCCTCTTCTTTCTTTCTTTCTACCTCTTTAACATGACCAAAATATTCAGATCCAATATCGACCTGGGTTATAGGAACCACCTCGCACCCCAACAACAACCCCCCCCCCCCCGAAAAAAATACACAATTCTACACCCCCTCACCATTCACACGCCCAAGGGTTTACCCCCCTTTTGGCCTTTCTGCCAAAAAAATGTGAATGTTTGTTCAGAAATTGTTCTGAAATTTATAACATTGTAGAACCCCCTCGCCAGGGGGCATAATCAATACCAGCGGAGCAGAAGTTATTAATATTTGTTAAGCTTTAAGCCTCTTTCCAATAAAACGAATAGTAATTCTGATAAATTTGATGGGCCACCAGGAGAGAAAGCCCTCGGGTAGGGGGTGAGAGTGGTGTAGGGGCGGGGCGGTAATACTGAGAAAATGGATAGGATGGGTCCGATATTATTCCATTACCATTCTGCTTTATTTGAATGCAGCCTGTCAGGATTCCAGCTATTGTATGGAATGAGCAACCTTCGAGGACTTTACTAGATGGATCAAAATTACAAACGGATTGAAAACGTAGATAGATGGGATTATATTTCCAAAAGTAGTTTGCGGTTGTTTGTTGCTTTTTAAAAAAATTGTTTTGTCCTTTTTGGGAGGGGGGAAGGAGGGGAGGAGGGGGGTCTGGTGAAGGGGGAGGGGGTGAAGAATGGAAGTTGACTTTGATATAAAAAATAAAATAATTCCTTTGCATTAGCCATGTGGAGGCTATGTAGGTTGGCCTTTCTTTGTGGAAATTTTTGGCACTGTTTATGAAGGTTGGATACAATTTCAAATGGGTTTTATTTTTAAAACAAAACAAATGAACATAAAAAAACTCAATTTCTTTAACCATAATTATGCTAGGGAATCTAATATGAAACTCCGCACCCCTCAGCACCCCTCGCGTGCTCATAAAATTCTCTGACTTGCAATGCACCCGAGGATCGGTTATTATTATTATTATTTTTTTAGAGATTTAAATTCTCGCAAGACTTAATTTGTGTGGGAAGACAAAGCTGTAATTCTTGGGGTAATACTTTGTTAGAAGATTCCCCCCCCCCTTTCTTTTTATTACATCTTTATTAGTAGTAGTAACACATTCTGAATTTTAAAAAAAGAAAAACAATTGAAAAACGATTCTAGACTTTCGTCATTATCAAGTATAAATAAAATGTGAAGGTTATAATCTGTTTGTGCCAGGTATAGTGCTTTTATCTCGGACATTCATGTAGTGCTTGTATCTCGGACATTCATGTAGTGCTTATATCTCGGACATTCATGTACTGTATGTATCTCGGACATTCATGTAGTGCTTTTATCTCGGACATTCATGTAATGTTTGCATCTCGGACATTCATGTAGTGCATGTATCTCGGACATTCGTGTAGTGGTTGTATCTCGGACATTCTTGTAGTGCTTGTATCTCGGACATTCATGTAATGCTTGTATCTTGGACATTCTTGTAGTGCTTGTATCTCGGACATTCATGTAATGCTTGTATCTTGGACATTCATGTAATGCTTGTATCTCGGAAATTCATGTAGTGCTTGTATCTTGGACATTCATGTAGTGCTTGTATCTCGGACATTCATGTAATGTTTGTATCTCGGATTTTCATGTAGTGCTTGTATCTTGGACATTCATTTAGTGCTTGTATCTCGGACATTCATGTAGTGCTTGTATCTTGGACATTCATGTAGTGCTTGTATCTCGGACATTCATGTAATGTTTGTATCTCGGATATTCATGTAGTGCTTGTATCTTGGACATTCATGTAATGTTTGTATCTCTGATATTCATGTAGTGCTTGTATCTTGGACATTCATTTAGTGCTTGTATCTCGGACATTCATGTAGTGCTTGTATCTTGGGCATTCATGTAGTGCTTGTATCTCGGACATTCATGTAATGTTTGTATCTCGGATATTCATGTAGTGCTTGTATCTTGGACATTCATTTAGTGCTTGTATCTCGGACATTCATGTAGTGCTTGTATCTTGGACATTCATGTAGTGCTTGTATCTCGGACATTCATGTAATGTTTGTATCTCGGATATTCATGTAGTGCTTGTATCTCGGACATTCTGACATTCTTGTAGTGCTTGTATCTCGAAATTCATGTAGTGATTGTATCTCGGACATTCATGTAGTGATTGTATCTGGGACATTTATGTAGTGCTTGTATCTCGGATATTCATGTAGTGCTTGTATCTCGGACATTCGGATATTCATGTAGTGCTTGTATCTCGGACATTCGTTTAGTGCTCGTATCTCGGACAATGGTGTTTAAAAGAAATCATGGTTGAAATTCCTTTCAAGTTTTGTCTTCTATTAAAATGTTCGTACTAGTTAAAATATTCTGTAAGCCACTGGACTTGACTTGGAGCCTGTTATCACCAAGACCTCCCCCCTCCCCCTATTCTATAACACAGGTTGTTTCATTCGACTACCTTTATCTCGTTCATTAACACACGGCCGTTGAAGCCAACGCCTTATCGATAGTCATTTTATTAATCAGGTCTTGTAATTAGTGACGTGCTGGGGCGTGTTCTTTCACTGATTTGTCTTCACCTACTCATTGTTACCTGGAGCAGTTAAGTGCATTTGAAAACGGGTTTAATAAGTTAAAGGAGACCGCTAAGTTTATCGACAATCGAAATTAGTAGCTGATAATATAGTTACAATGTTTCCACCGCTTTCAGCCGTGTCTCGGCCCCTGCCATTCCAACACGTGTTGGGCAAGGCCGTTTAAAGTAAAGAGCCGAGGTGGAGAATTTGCCGTGGGTGCTGTCACAAGAGGATGTCATTATCACTTAATCTCAAAGGTTCCATATCTACATATACTGAGGTCTCCGCTTCCTTTCCACTTTGGTCAGTCAGTCCATTGTGATATAGACCGTAGGGCTAGTCAGTCCATTGTGGTCTAGGCCATTTGGTCAATCAATCTATTGTGGTCTAGGCCGTTTGGTCAGTCAGTGTCTTGTTGTCCAGGCCGTCTGGTCAATCAGTCTATTGTGGTGTACGCCGTTTGGTCAACAGTCCATTGTGGTCTAAGCCGTTTGCTCAATCAGTCTATTGTTGTCTTGGCCATTTGGTCAATCAGTCTAATGTGATCTTGGCCATTTGGTACATTAATCTATTGTGCTCTCGGTCGTTTGGCCAGCCAGTCTATCGAGGTCCTGGCTATTTGTTAAACCAGTCTATTGGCTCAGGTTCAACCAGTCTGTTGTGTCTCGACTTCTACATGGATGTTGTTTGTGAACTCCCAAGCTGCAATCTTCTCGGAGTTGGCGAGGTTTTGAAGCTATGGACCTTCTCTGTTAATGGCTATCAATAAATATCTCCTGAAGTTAGATTGTACTGTTTACTATTCAGTATCTTGTTTTTACAATTACAACCCACATCACACAGTGTTGTGGCCCTGTAACACCCAGCCCTTATTCCCAATACATCCATTGTCCGCGGTGAATTTTATTGACGGATCAAAATTAAAAAAAAGAAGAAAAAAACACTTTTTGTTTGAAAAATCCAATATGCGTCTTGTCTCATTAAGTCAGATATCCCCCCTAACGAAACTCCTCCCCTCCCCCCTTTTTATCCAGTAAGAACTGATTCAATTCTAGCTGTATTTTTATGGCACACGTCTTCCCCTTTTGTAGCTTTATGATTTAACTAGAAATGAGCGTTTAAACGGGACAGTTGCCTTTTGTGTGTGTGAGAGAGGTCCGCTTTGTGCTCATATTGATTGGGAGACTCTCATATTAATTCTGCTGTCATAGATGCTCCGATTTATAGCTGACTGTTGAAAATAATCGAAGGGAAATCCTAGCTTTTATTGGGTGCCGGGGGTGGGGTTGGTTAGCTTTATTAAAAAAAAACAACGGGGCGATGTAACAAAAAAATATAAACAAATTAAAGCCAGGATGTAGATTGATTAATTAGATATTTAATTACAAGATAAGGTCTGAACCCTAAAATGAGTATTGATTTTTTTGTTGCCCCCCCCCCTCTCTCTCTCTCTCTCTCTCTCTCTCATTCTCTCTCTCCTCTCTTTTTCTTTCTCCCCTCTCTATCTCGTTCTCCTTTTCTCTCTCCCCCCTCTCTCTCTAACTCTCTTCTGGTACATAACAGACCTTTGCCATAATATTTATACACCACATATTTCGATTATCCCCCTAACATACACATAAGGACTATGCAATGTTTTGGATTTATGCAAAATTCTTGATTTAACTTTATACCAAAGCAATAAGATTTTTAGAAAAACCAAATTGTCTTTTCTTCCCCAAAAGCTGTGCTCAATATTTATCATTTTAAACGGTGCTAGAAAGTTTAACAGAAACTGCAACTGAAATGCCAATTTTTATACACAGAAAACAATAACACTACCCCTTTGTCATTACTGTACCGCTACGACACATATGATGTCGATAAATACTACTGTCATCATCTCATTATTGTACCGCTACGACTATAACTGTATTCCGATGTCAATGTCGCACTACTGTATTCACACAATGTCGTTAATTTACAACACTGGTTATAGCTGAACTGTTAAAGGTGTTACAGCTCTGACTCTAAAGGTACTCAAATGTCGTTGTTGTACATCTCTGACTTTAAAGGTACTCAAATGTCATTGTTGTACATCTCTGACTATAAAGCTACTCAAATGTCGTTGTTGTACAGCTATGACTATAAAAAGTACTCAAATGTTGTTGTTGTACAGCTATGACTATAAAGGTACTCAAATGTTGTTGTACAGCTATGACTATAAAGGTACTCAAATGTTGTTGTACAGCTATGACTATAAAGGTACTCAAATGCTGTTGTACAGCTATGACTATAAAGGTACTCAAATGTTATTGTACAGCTATGACTATAAAGGTACTCAAATGTTGTTTTACAGCTATGACTATAAAGGTACTCAAATGTCGTAGTTGTACAGCTATGACTTTAAAGGTAGTCAAATGTCGTTGTTGTACAGCTATGACTATAAAGGTACTAAAATGTCGTAGTTGTACAGCTATGACTATAAAGGTACTAAAATGTCGTAGTTGTACAGCTATGACTATAAAGGTACTCAAAGGTCGTAGTTGTACAGCTATGACTATAAAGGTACTCAAATGTCGTAGTTGTACAGCTATGACTATCAAGGTACTCAAATGTCGTAGTTGTACAGCTATGACTATAAAGGTACTAAAATGTCGTAGTTGTACAGCTATGACTATAAAGGTACTCAAATGTCGTAGTTGTACAGCTATGACTATAAATGTACTCAAATGTCGTTGTTGTACAGCTATGACTATAAAGGTACTCAAATGTCGTAGTTGTACAGCTATGACTATAAAGGTACTAAAATGTCGTAGTTGTACAGCTATGACTATAAAGGTACTAAAATGTCGTAGTTGTACAGCTATGACTATAAAGGTACTCAAATGTCGTAGTTGTACATCTATGACTATAAAGGTACTCAAATGTCGTTGTTGTACAGCTATGACTATAAAGGTACTCAAATGTCGTTGTTGTACAACTATGACTATAAAGGTACTCAAATGTCGTTGTACAGCTATGACTATAAAGGTACTCAAATGTCGTAGTTGTACAGCTATGACTATAAAGGTACTCAAATGTCGTTGTACAGCTATGACTATAAAGGTACTCAAATGTCGTAGTTGTACAGTTATGACTATAAAGGTACTCAGATGTCGTTATTGTACAGCTATGACTATAAAGGTACTCAAACGTCGTTGTTGTACAGCTGTTACTGTAACACTGCGAATAGCGACAAGATTTAAATCAAGTTTTATGTCAGCTACTACTGGGACCCATTAATAACACCTTCCTCCCCCGCCCCTCCTCGTGGCCTTCTTATTAATATTTATTTTATACATTGAGTTTGCGGATTCTAATGGCGTTTTATGGGCCGTTACAAATAGAATATTGATGCCCTTTTTCGAGAACACAGATTAAAGAGGCAAATAGAAAAAATATTTCAACATTTGTTTGTAATGAAATAAATGAAGCGAATGTTATCAAAGTGATTCATTTCGTTCCCAGACTGGCTATTTTGTACAATGCCCATTCTCTAAACCCATCCCCAGTCTGGCCATTTTGTACAATGCCCATTCTCTAAACCCATCCCCTACAAGACCAACACCTCTCCTGTCGTCCAGGTTTAAATTTATTTTTGTACACTCTCACACATACATAAACACACACACACATGCAAGTTGTCAGTGAAAATTCATTAGTTTGTTGCTAAAGCTGGCGAACGTGTGGGAATGAGCAAGAAGTTACCTGACAGTGTGAGGGGAGAGAGAGAGAGGGGGACTGAGAGAGGGAGAGTGAGAGAGAGAGATGATGGGGGGCATTAGTTGGGGTCAGGTAGTTACTGCTGATAATAATAAGCAAGAAATTACCTGACAGTGGGAGAGGAGAGAGAGGGAGAGAGATAGAGAGAGGGACAGAGAGAGGGAGAGAGATGATGATGGGAGGCATACGTTGGGGTCAGGTAGTTAATGCTGATAATAATTAGCAAGAAGTTACCTGACAGTGTGAGAGGAGAGAGAGAGAGTGAGAGAGAGACAGATGATGATGGGAGGCATAAGTTGGGGTCAGGCAGTTACTGCTGATAATAATGACCAAGAGAATAACATTGATAATCTCTCAGATCGTGGACGGCTGTTTAATGCATTATGTTTGAAGAGATCACAGATTTAAAAAGATTGGTCGAGAATCAAATTGAAAAATGTATTTTTGTGCATAGATATATTATTTTAAAAAAAAATTATTTGGCTTCTTCCACAATGTTGAAATAGAATTAGAAGGCCAACTGCCTTTCAGGACTTAAAAGAGGACTCAAAGTTATCAATAGTGGTACCTGGATTCCCAGAAAGTCAAATTGCTATTTTTGTAATAAAATTATTTTTATTATTATTATTATTATTTGTAATTACAATCTGCCATGTGTTATCTGTTTGCTGTGTAACCACACTTACATGGCCAACATTGTGGATAAACGTGTGGTAGGGCCTACAATTACATGGCCAACATTGTGGATAAACGTGTGGGAGGGACCACACTTACATGGCCAACATTGTGGATAAACGTGTGGGAGGGACCACACTTACATGGCCAACATTGTGGATAAACGTGTGGTAGGGCCTACAATTACATGGCCAACATTGTGGATAAACGTGTGGTAGGGTCTACAATTACATGGCCAACATTGTGGATAAACGTGTAGGAAAAACCACACTTACATGGCCAACATTGTGGATAAACGTGTGGTAGGGCCTACAATTACATGGCCAACATTGTGGATAAACATGTAGGAAGGACCACACTTACATGGCCAACATTGTGGATAAACGTGTGGTAGGGCCTACAATTACATGGCCAACATTGTGGATAAACGTGTGGTAGGGCCTACAATTACAAGGCCAACATTGTGGATAAACGTGTGGTAGGGCCTACAATTACATGGCCAACATTGTGGATAAACGTGTGGTAGGGCCTACAATTACATGGCCAACATTGTGGATAAACGTGTGGTAGGGCCCACACTTACATGGCCAACATTGTGGATAAACGTGTAGGAAGGACCACACTTACATGGCCAACATTGTGGATAAACGTGTGGTAGGGCCTACAATTACATGGCCAACATTGTAGATAAACGTGTGGGAGGGACCACACTTACATGGCCAACATTGTGGATAAACGTGTGGGAGGGACCACACTTACATGGCCAACATTGTGGATAAACGTGTGGTAGGGCCTACAATTACATGGCCAACATTGTGGATAAACGTGTGGTAGGGTCTACAATTACATGGCCAACATTGTGGATAAACGTGTAGGAAGGACCACACTTACATGGCCAACATTGTGGATAAACGTGTGTTAGGGCCTACAATTACATGGCCAACATTGTGGATAAACGTGTGGTAAGGCCTACAATTACATGGCCAACATTGTGGATAAACGTGTAGGAAGGACCACACTTACATGGCCAACATTTTGGATAAACGTGTGGTAGGGCCTACAATTACATGGCCAACATTGTGGATAAACGTGTGGTAGGGCCTACATGTACATGGCCAACATTGTGGATAAACGTGTGGTAGGGCCTACAATTACATGGCCAACATTGTGGATAAACGTGTAGGAAGGACCACACTTACATGGCCAACATTTTGGATAAACGTGAGGGAGGGAGACACTGTTTGCTGTGGATCACACTCACATGGCAAACATTGTGGATAAACTTGTGGGAGGGAGACACTGTTTGCTGTGGATCACACTCACATGGCCAACATTGTGGATAAACGTGAGGGAGGGAGACACTGTTTGCTGTGGATCACACTCACATGGCAAACATTGTGGATAAACTTGTGGGAGGGAGACACTGTTTCACCAGGTGGGGGTGCATTCAGTGGGTGCAGCTCTCCTTGTTGAACTTATTAAACTCAGTCTCAGCTATCCACCGATTAGTCTGAAGTACATTGGATCCATTGCTCGACATCTTGTTGTAGTTAGTTAACATTCAGGAGATTCGCTTTCTAACTTAAAGTCAGTCTGTTCTGAAAGTTTTTTAAAAATTATTTATTTTATTTTTGTATGATTGTTTGGTTGCTGTTGTTTTGCAATTCCCAAATCTGGAGTTTTGAAGGGATTAAAAAAATAGACTTATTCTTTATTTTTCATTAATTTGTATACACTTTTGTTGTTGTTGTTGTTGTTGTTGTTTATTTCTTGAAAATGTTATCATTCTTTCTTTCTTCCCCGTAATAGTTTTAAAAAACCTTATCTCATGTCTAAGCATTAATATTCCACACTTTTAAAATGTGAATTTTACTCCTACCTTCATCTCTAATTATATTCTCCACTTTAACTCATAGATTCTATTTCCACCTTAACTCTACAGGTGTGCACACCTGCTAAGGATTTCAAATAATCAGCTTTTTAAAAAAAATATTTCATAGGTATGCATTTTTATTTTCGCACTTTTAACTGTCATAAAGGGGCATGTGGTCGATGAAGGTCAGGCACGTGATGAGTCAAGACGGCAGGCCTAACTGGCGATTTCTTCTTCTTTTTATTTTTATTGTTCAAAAGGTATAAGATAGTTCGCATTAGGTATTATGATACAGTGTAAGATTGTCTGCCCACTCACACATGCACACTACGCCGCCTTCCCCTACATCTACAATCATTAATGTTGATTTTGTGTAGATGGGGAATAACTAAATTTTCGTCACGTTAGCCAACCTCATTTCTGGAACTCTAGTAACATTAGTTTAATCACGTTTGATTATTTCAAAGAGCAGAAATGTCAACATTTAGGAGAATTCTTTTTTATACTGTTCAAGGTCCTCACTTATATTTCAAGTAAGCAGACCGATCTTTTGAATTTTTGGAGCAAGAATTTGTCAGGATTCGTTATGATGTTAGCAAAATTGGTTTATAAATTGCAAGAAACAAAGTGGGGACCATGGATAATTGGGGGTAACAGAAGAATAAATTGACATTTCCTGAAGAAATGGCAAAAGTTGCGAGACCTTGAGCAGAAGAAGAAAGTGTGCACGTTATGAAGAGCGTAGTTGACCTACTTGAACACGTACTCAGATGTTGTTGTACAGCTTGCTACGACCAAAAATTTATTCTGGGCGTTAAAGTTATTCTATGCAATAAATAAATTCGTAGAATTTGAATACTTTATTTCTTGACACCGGCTTTCAGCGAGTATTTTAGTTAAAAAGCTCACGATAAACACTTCAACATAGGTAGATAACACGGTCGTCAACATTTGATAAAATCCGTGTATTGTTGCATGTACTAAGAATGTAAATGTAAACCCTTACATTGAATATTAAGAAACACTTTTTTTTAAACATGGATATTTTCCCATAATTATTTTGTGTATTATTACTATGAAATTGGTAACTAGGTATTACCTTTCAAAATTCAGCCAGAATTGCCGACATGAAACTTTTATCATTATTAAGAAATTTATTATATTTTCCAAACAAGTCTCACTATGACAAATGTATGACTATGACTTAAACATGCGTGCTTTTATATTGAAGATAAAACCAACTTTTGTAGGATTATTTCGCTCATAAAATCTAGCATGTCACCCACCCTGTCCCAAACAGTACATTACGTAAAGTTTCAAACCACTCTAGATTTCATTCTGGATTTCGATGGATCTCTGGTCCAAATTTGGACATTATCCACAATCCATGTAGAATAGTGTTTGACAAACCAACAAAATACAAACGTACATACGCAAAGTCTTTTAACTTTTATAATGTGACAATTTGTTCTCGACTGTTTGTTTCTGTGACTGTTTTTGTAGTATAACCACTGGAACTTTACAATTTAACTCAACACAAAGAGTGTCCCCTGTGGCGCGGTACACTTATCAAACACCCCAGCCTCTTCACCATCAATCAACCCAACTGTATACACTATACACCCATATCATCCCTGCTTTCAATCGCCTACCGTGTTGGCTGTGTTTTGATCACAGTGATCGGACATTACCCGCCTCCCACCGTTATACCGATGAGACCCCATTGTCCGTTGCTTCAGAACCCCCATATAATTGTTGACCTCCTGCAAGCCCGCGTCTTATCGCTGACCATTCTCCGTCGTCTGACGGTGAGATTAAGTGAGGTAGGCGACGGGGCTCTTGTTTTCTTGTGTCCATCATGTCTGCGAGTTAATCAAACCAGGAGACATGGTTAAAATGAAAGCCAAACACCACTGGGTCCCAGTTTTTGTTTTTACGTCTAAAAATCAACTCGCAAGCCCACCCCCTCCCCCCGTTCCGAACCAGGGCTGCGGCAGGTCTCGACTGAATTAAACTGTCATAAGATGGTGTTTGTTGATCAAACAGAATGTGGCTATCGTCGTCTGGTCTGCCGTGTATGGACAAAGACAAGAAGTCATTAAGAATTTTCAAGCGACCTGTCAGAGGAGATTAGAACAACACGTAAAAATAAATAGAGACGGTGGCGTCCGAGGGGGGGGGGAGGGGGGTATAGGGGGATAGCAGACATTTTAGGCAGGTTGAGTTTAGCATTGTCATCGTGACATTTTTAGGCAGGTTGAGTTTGGCATTGTCATTGTGACATTTTTAGGCAGGTTGAGTTTGGCATTGTCATTGTGACATTTTTAGGCAGGTTGAGTTTGGCATTGTCATTGTGACATTTTTAGGCAGGTTGAGTTTGGCATTGTCATTGTGACATTTTGTCGGATTTGTGTCAACTTGTTTGTAATAATAATAAGACAGGGAATGTTTGACTCTTTCAAGTTTCACCCCCTCCCTCCCTCCTATATTATTTACCACCCTCTCAAGTACTTCGCACAAACGTAGGTAATAATTAAACCCCGACACCTCAATGGGGTGACTGTCTAACATTGACTCCCAAGTCCCAAGTAACTTTGGCTTTTTAACACGTCCTTTGCATAACCTGTATATCATGCCTCATGGCTTTTTAAAATGTCCTATGTTATAAACCATATGCTACCTCTAATTTCAATCGCCTGTTAATGTTTCCCTCTCAAGTTCATAACTCTGTTTCAAATAGTTTGTTTCTGTTAACAATTTTCCTCTGATCTCTCCCCCCCCCCCCAAATGCTTATATTCATCTAGTCTCTAGTCTGCTAACTTTTTCACCTTTCACATCACACCATCGTTTTGGTTTCCTTTCCCATTTTACCATTAATGTTATTCACTCTTCATGCCCACCTGTACGTCCTCCTTCCTATCTATCTTTACATATTTCCTTAGCATGACCCTCTGCTCCCTTCTCTTCGCCATCACCCCCTTTATCACTCACAACGCTTCTCTCTTGCACCCTTCCCCCGCCTTATGATTCTATCAAATACACGCCGTTGGCATTAACACCACCTCACCGCGCCCTGTCTTTGTAACACCCCCAAAAGCATTTAATCCCCAATTACGCTTTCCGTTATTCCCTGCTCCCTGCCACCCCCTGTTCCCCTATACCCCGTGTACCCCGCCACCCCATACTCCCCGATACCCCG
>MUZC01000635.1:428814-442400 GCA_002072015.1 Radix auricularia | reverse complement strand
CCACCCCCGCCTTTCTCACGTACAGGATAACACCCCAACCCCAGGATAATAATAATAAAGGGCATGTGCCCAACGCTACAGTGTTATTGTTTCCGTTGTTGACGTGATGATTGCCGGCCTTGCAGGGAAGTTGTGTGCAAATAATTCAAATGTTCTTCAAATGGATTGGTTCCAATTAAATAAAACTCCGTAAACGTCCTGAAACTAACGGAGGCAACGCGTCCGACTTATAGAATGGAACACTGAACACATTTGGTTTTAATTTTTAGTGCCCATAGCTAACTTTAAACTACAATGGATTCCATTTGTCCAATTCAAACAAATAAAAAATTATTATAAATAAATGTAAATAAAATAACATAAAACAAATCTGAATGCTGAGCTTTTTACATGCTGGATAATTTTTTTACTGAACCGCCTTGTTTTGAATGGGAAAATGATCGTCTACGCCATCGGCGTCGCGTGCGCATGACACGTGACCGAAATGAGCCAATCATTTTTAAATGCCCTTTTTAAATGTTGAAAAGAACAACCCAATCGATAAAAGTGAAATTTGGCACGACTTTGTCAATGGAAGAATTAATGTAAAAAAATGTTGGTAGCCATTAAAAAAAAAATATTATAATTTTCACTTCCGAACATTCCATATTGAAATTTCCAACAGGAAATTAATAATTCCAACAAAAATAATAAAATGCGGTTGAATAAATTGATCTATGTGTCTGTGTTGTAGTAGAGTACATTCAGTGTTTGTAAAAGATTATAGCTTTCCCCTGGTTTATCAAATTTGAATTGATTTTTATAATCATTTTTCTTGTGTCTGAACTCGGCTACAATAATCGAGTAGGGGTACTTAAAACTAAATAATTATATATGCAGTACTCTAGTTTTTGTGTTTTTCTAAAGTACTTGACACTTATCTGTGATCAATGTTACTTCTGTAATTTTGGAAAAGATATACACCAATCTACTCTGGTCTCTTTTTTATCTCTCTTTACAAATAAACATGTTTTATTTGCTTGTTTGGTTGTTTTGTTGTTTTGTTTTTTTTTGAACTTGAATGTATTCTCTACCGTTTCAAACTGAATTTTTTAAAATTTAAATGCCCAATTTCCTCACGGCAATGAAAAATGTGGTACCCTTTTTTTTAAAGTCTTTTTTTTTTCCTTCAGATTTTTAGAAGACAAATAATTTCTATAACTTCATAGTTATACATTATGTGACATCGACGATACTGTTTCTGAGTGTCTAAATGACACCCATACCCTGCTGAAGGTAACTTGTCCACAGTGATTGAAAGTTAGCTATGATTCTAATGACTAAAACCCAATGATTGTCTGCACATTGTCATATTTGTTTCCTCCAAAGAGCATTCCGTTGGACGAGCTGGAGCAACTCTGTCTGGAGCAGCTCGAGGTCATGTCTAAGAAGCGCATCCGTCGCATAATAGCCGGTGAGGAGTCCTGCAACATCTCGTCCTCGGGGACAGAGGACGAGACGAGCGACGACGAGCTGCCAGGTACGACAGATCTTTCTCTCTTTGTTGTTGCCGCTGGCGTGGTAGTTCACGCTCCCTGATTTTTTTATTTCGAGGTGAATCTTCCGGCGCTGATACTTGTTTGTGTGTGTGTAATTAGTGGCAAGCTATTCATTTACGTTATCCAGATCCCTTATAACTTTTTCACCATTCTACAGGACAATAAACTGCACTATGTTCCATTTCTGACCTCGGTAAGGATGCCACAAAGAGATTTATGTTCATTTAGGTGATACATACAGCTTCCAATACTCGTTAAGTGTGTGTGTGTCAGTCTCCCGCTATATACTCGTATATTGATATAAACTATATTAAGCCCAGGCACATGGTATCTTGCCACTAAAGAGATGCCTCGAATTCTAGCTGTGACCAGCTGTGGGTCATATACTAATAACACACAGGTGCCAGTAGTGCAAGTCAAATTTCTAGTCATTGTGCCAACATCAGTTAGTCAACATACTTCCGTATTCAACACATGCAGTTAGCATTGGTCTCCGGTGAGGGCAGATACCATGTTGGCCAATGTTTAACCTATAGACATCATGACTGTAAATAGAGTGCACATCCCCAGTGGTTTATTGTTAAGTTGGTTCATAACTTGCTCCACTGGTTCTCACATGTGTGGCTTGTACATTTGATCGGTATCACATAGGATTGAGTAACCGCTAAAGAAATCAAGTTTTCTTATGTGTACTTTTGTGTATCCATTAATGCTGTGATACTATTTCTCAAGAGCATGTTGTCTTTTCTCGTTAAAACACTTCAGGAAAGTGGCGATTTCTAGAAATTCTGATTCATTTCAATTCTTAATTTTTCATTTCCTATTTTTATCTGTAAAATTCCAAGCCAATACATTTTTTAAAGACCAGAGGCAGCCCATTCTCCAATTCTGAATTAAAAGATCCCACGTAGGCTTCAAATGTTCCTGGTCAAGCCCAAACGGTGGGTTCCCATGTTGCTTTAGTTTGGGGTCGTTTTCTCGAAAGCTTTTGAAGACCCCTGACCTTTAGACCTGACGCCACTGTCACCACCTTTGGTACAATTTGAAAAAGTGGTGCCATAAATAAGTACCCGGCGCCCAACTAATGCATTGTATCGTTAGATGTATGTTAATCTCATACACCGAGGCCGCCCTATCAAAGAGCAGGCCCCCACCCCTCATGTTTGCCCATCTATTGCGAAGATCCATTATTTAATAAGCTGTCAAAACTTCCACTGCTGACCTTTGTCGGCCCCGTGTCCCCCAGCTCGGGTGTGTTTTTTTTGTGGGCGCCACCGAGGGGACCCACCTTGGCAAATAGATTTACTTTCAATTCTACACTCGACCTTTACGAGCTCCTCCGAACGCCGGACACTCACACGCACGCGCGGTAAAAATAAAAATACCATTTATGTATCGCGAACAAAAAAATGCAGGCCTCATGACTTCTAGCAGTGTTGGAAATGTTCATATCTGATGCAATATTCATACGGGGCCGCAAGGGACGTCACCATAAACACAACCTTTTGAACTTCACTGAACAAATTTATATACGTCCGGCACTGCAGCCAAAGTGACACGATGACACCGCGGTTCAGACGGACGCTGGTCCGGTGAGAGCCCTTGTCACACGATTAGGCAGGAGTTATGTTTTAGACGGGTCAACTCTTGCAAGTTGGGTTAGCTGCAGCTTGTCAATACAAGTCTACTGGCTAAACAAACTCAGCACAATCCCATTTTGAACGCTACTGTTGTAAACTAACGTTTTTATTTGTTTTTAAAAAAATAAAAATAGATTTGCTTTGAGATTCTAATTTGTCAACTACGATTTTCAAGCCCATTTACGACATCTTTTTATGAAGGCCATATACGACCATCTTTTTATGAAGGCCATATAAGACCATCTTTTTAAGAAGGCCATATACGACCATCTTTTTATGAAGACCACATACGACCATCGTCTTATGAAGACCATATACGACCATCTTTTTATGAAGGCCATATAAGACCATCTTTTTATGAAGGCCATATAAGACCATCTTTTTATGAAGACCATATACGACCATCTTCTTATGAAGGCCATATAAGACCATCTTTTTAAGAAGGCCATATACGACCATCTTTTTATGAAGGCCATATAAGACCATCTTTTTATGAAGGCCATATAAGACCATCTTTTTATGAAGGCCATATACGACCATCTTCTTATGAAGGCCATATAGGACCATCTTTTTATGAAGACCATATACGACCATCTTTTTATGAAGGCCATATACGACCATCTTTTTATGAAGACCACATACGACCATCTTTTTATGAAGGCCATATACATACGACCATCTTTTTATAAAGCCCTTTTACGTCATATTTGTAATAATTGAGCACATACACATGATGTTGACATTATGCCAACACGTGTGGTTTTTATAAAGCCCCTACATTATTACATATATTTATTATGAAGCCCTTGCCTTACATGTCCTATGCGCCATATTTATATTAATTCCTACGGTCACGTTTTTAAGAAGCCCCTACACGTATTTTACGCAGCCCATCTGTTTTGTAGCCCGTGCTTATTCAAAGCGTTTCCTCCCACCGCTACCTTTCACAGTAAGCACACAGATGAGCAAGCACAACCTGAAGCGTCCATTGTTGGCGGCACGGCAAATTGTCTAATGACCGGCATATTCCTTTAATATCAGTTGTCGGTGCTTCCACGTAACGGCGCAAATTATTCATCGGCTTTGCAGTTTGAAATAAACAGTTTACTCCCTTTGGGACGCTTGTTGCAGTGGGATTGTGTGTTGGCGTGGGTGAGTGTTTGGTATGGGAGGTGGGATTTGGACGTAGCCAATAATGAAAATTGTTACAAGTAGCGCAATCTTTCCCCGCCCCCTCCCCACCGGGATCGATTCTTGTGTCGGTGTTGGACTTGTTGAAACAATTAAACCAAACTTGAGCCGTGATCTCACCCAGCGATTACGCCCGCTTTCAAATTCTATTCCTCCTCCCGAAGGGTTTGATGTCAACCCGAGGCTTTTTGACCGCGTCACTCCTTGACCAAACGAACATCGCTGTCCAAGCAGCCCTCCTCTTCCACACCCTCTCACGGCAGCTCGGCGTCAGATCTCTTTCAGTTGTAACGGATTTTGTGAATGGTCCGATTTATTGACGCCATTCAACAAAACACTGATAACATTTCAATATTTATTATATATTTTTATTATTATCATTATTTAAAAATTCGTATTTTACATCTCAGGGATTCTCAAAATACGAGCAATATCCATGGTCAATCTCCATTTCTAAGGTTAATTTAACTTTATAATTTTTAGTTTCTAAGCTGAGAGAAAAGGGCGCAAGGAACAAAATATGTTTTTGATGTGATTGAATACATAACAAAACTGATGTGTATGTTTATAGATAATACATTTTCAATGTGAAACGACAACGAAAAAATAAAAGAAAGAATAGAAAAGAGCAGAACCATTCGCTAAAACAACTTTTCTAGGCAGAGTAATAACGTGAGACTAAAGTAACTCGCGTGGCCTCGGACTATTTAAATATTCACGATTCCTCAATACTTTTTTTTAAAAAAAAAACTTTGAAAATGTATTGAATGCGTGTGTGTGTGCAATTTGTTGTGTTTATATAATAGACGGATTCGGAGATTATTAGTTATAAATGTAATAATTTTATCCAGATAATAGTTTCTACTTAATAACCCCATTTGTTCATTATAACTAGAAGCGAGATGTCCCCGAAACCATTTGAGAACTCATGAAGTCGACGCCTCTACATCGAAACTTCAGTTCGCCTTGTTTTATTCAGAGGCGAGTGGCTAAATGATTGCAGTCTCCCCCCTCCCCACCCTCACGGTCAAGTCACTGCTCGTCTAGCTATTTTACTCGTGGAATCTTTATGTAACATTTCCCTCTTCATTCAGGAACATGGACATGTGGTGCACTAGCACCCCTCCCACCACCCACCCCCGCGGTCGTACGCGCAGCTCCATTGACACCAACCCCAGGCGTACATCGTTCTCCAACCAACCCCACACCCCACCAGGAGATGCCCCAACACGCCCTCGGAACTCTCTAAGAGCTCGGAACAACTAATAAATTTCGTGGTCTGCCAGATGTTATTGTTTGTCTCCACCACATAGAAAATGGGCTGATGGTCCAGGGACAGTGGGGTGGGGCGGGGTCGGTCCACCACATAGAAAATGGGCTGATGGTCCAAGGACAGTGGGGTCGGGCGGGGTCGGTCCACCACATAGAAAATGGGCTGATGGTCCAGGGACAGTGGGCTGGGGTCGGTCCACCACGTAGAAAATGGGCTGATGGTCCAGGGACAGTGGGCTGGGGTCGGCCCACCACATAGAAAATGGGCTGATGGTCCAGGGACAGTGGGCTGAGGTCGGTCCACCACATAGAAAGTGGACTGATGGTCCAGGGACTGTGAGGTGGGGCGGGGTCGGTCCACCACATAGAAAATGGGCTGATGGTCCAGGGACAGTGGGCTGAGTTCGGTCCACCACATAGAAAGTGGACTGATGGTCCAGGGACTGTGAGGTGGGGCGGGGTCGGTCCACCACATTGAAAATGGGCTGATGGTCCAGGGACAGTGGGGCGGGGTCGGTCCACCACATTGAAAATGGGCTGATGGTCCAGGGACAGTGGGCTGAGGTCGGTCCACCACATAGAAAGTGGACTGATGGTCCAGGGACTGTGAGGTGGGGCGGGGTCGGTCCACTACATTGAAAATGGGCTGATGGTCCAGGGACAGTGGGGCAGGGTCGGTCCACCACATTGAAAATGGGCTGATGGTCCAGGGACAGTGGGGCGGGGACGGTCCACCACATAGAAAGTGGGCTGATGGTCCAGGGACAGTGGGCTGGGGTCGGCGGCTCTACGAATGAAATGTAAGATTTAATATGAAAGTGACAATATTGGGAAGGGTAAGGATAATTTGAGACTTCTTCTTGCTTGGGTGGGGAAGGGTGGAGTGTGAGTGTTGAATATGAAGGCACTAGAGCTGGGGGTATGTTAGTGGTTCAAATTTTGCGGTACGTTCTGGTGTGGGTCACTTGCGTAGCTATGGAAGGAAAAAGGAAGTCCATTTTCGAAAGCCCCCCTGGGCCATCAAAAGAATGTCCGAATTTTTTACATGAAATATTACGTAAATATTAAGTGCGGAACCCCCAAAGTGGCCAAGCCCCCTTTTGTCCCCATCCCCTAGCTACGCCTCTGATTGGGGTGGAGAGTGCCTAGAAGCCAATAATCCCATTGAATATATTTGAAAACGTTTTTCTATCTGCCGGGTGTCATTGTTTTTTTTTTCTTCCTCTCTTTGGAAAGATCAATTGGTTTCATGGATGGCCTTAATTAAAGGGACCGCCATTACCCTGGGGGAGGGGGGGGGGAGTTCAGGCCAAAGCTGCTGCACGAGATGTAGCAACGACGAACGGTCATGGGTGGGGGTGGGGGGAGTGCAGCAATCATAAATAAATGGCCAGGTCCGCAGTTTGAAAGGCTTGTTTTATTGACGTTGTTTCAGGGCCAAACGTCAGGGGAAAATGAAAGATGCGGAGCTGTAGGATAAAATTGGCCTTTTAAAGCCAACACAAGAAAATACATCAAACCTTAGACTTGTTTCTATTTAATTTTTTCTACGCCCGTTTGTTTGATTGTTTGTCCTAAGACTGGTGGCGTTTAGACTAATGAATCTCAGTCATTGTACTTGTTTTATTATATCAATAATTTTTGGCAATTTATAATTTAAAACTGAACATTTGTGGGCCAATGAGTCATTTTGAGTTTTATAACAATCACATATGAAGTTTTTTTTTTATTTTAAAGATATATGTGTTAGTGTGGTTGAAAATTCCAATCATTGAAATCTTCCTGTCCTATCTTGGTCGAAAGATAATTGAATTTTATTAGTATTTCACTTCTCTATTCAGGGTTCATCTTGTTTGCAATCCCCGTTCTCTTCCATCCTTGTGTTTTTACTAGTCCTCCCTTGCGATCAGCTATAACATGGAGGAAAAAAACACCTTTGAGAATAGTTTTGTTCATGAAATTTAGCGCGTGCCCAGTCATTCGGCTAAAATGTTCAATGTCTAGCCACTGAGGCTATGATATCAGTTGAACCGGGCTGCCGTCGGCTGGTTGTTCTTGGATCACGGATCTCTTGTTTCAAAGAGTTGTGACGCTGCCCGGTTAAAGTCATTGGATTGATCTCATTGTCACTGCGTTGTCTTGTCGCCGCGACTGTTTTAAGACTTAAATTAGAGATGTTGGTTTTGAAGACCGATTGTTTCACCATACCACAGTAGAGGAGATGTCTGGTTCACTCTGCAGGGGTCTCGTCTTCCTGACCTCCCCGGGAAACTGGCGCAACTGAGTTTCTCAGTGATTCGTGCGTGCCTCGTCATTTTGGGAACGTGCATCATTGATACGCCCCTGACACAGTCGATGTGTTGCTAAATTGTAAAATCGCGAACTAGATGACGTCTAGAACTACGTTTGGAGTTCTAATCTTGGAGTTGGCTACATTTCCGTTAGATCACTCCCCCCCCCCAATCCTACCCATTGTGGTTGTATAGAGCGGCGACGACGCCGTTGCCCCGTCCTGCAGATTGGCTTTTGTTTCGGAGCCTGTAAACTCCAAGTCCCGGGGGCAGCGGTGTACGCCTCCCCTACCCCATGGGTACGGGTGCCCTCATGACGTGGAACAGCTGCGCCGTAAAGACTGGTCCGACAGGAGGCCCGGCTTCCTCCCTCTGACGTCTCTACATCGCTCGGCCATTAAGGGCCGCGTACTTAATTTTTAATGTTGTCATCTGTAATATCGTGTTGATGGTGGCCTGTCTTGTGTCATAATGGAGGGTCTCGGTGGCCTGTCTTGTGTCATAATGGAGGGTCTAGTGGCCTGTCTTAATGGAGGGTCTAGTGGCCTGTCTTGTGTCATAATGGAGGGTCTCGGTGGCCTGTCTTGTGTCATAATGGAGGGTCTCGGTGGCCTGTCTTGTGTCATAATGGAGGGTCTCGGTGGCCTGTCTCGTGTCATAATGGAGGGTCTCAGTGGCCTGTCTTGTGTCATAATGGAGGGTCTCGGTGGCCGGTCTCGTTATTTTCAACAACCGTCTTGACCCCACCCGGAGGAATACCCCTACCTTTTTTTTCTTTTGGTCAACTCAAACAGTCGTGACGCAATTTAAAAAGTTAAATAGTAATAATAAATTAAAGAACCTAAAACTTCTGGTTTCCACTTTATCAACTAAATTTAACTCGGGATAGTCTTATATTAGCCCGCGAAACTGCTTGTAAGATAACATTTTCAAAAGATTTTAAAAAATGATAACTACAATTTGTATTTTATTAAATTTCTACATAAATTTTCAGCAATATACCTCGATTTGTTTCTAAACTCAACTGTTCATGAGTCACTGGTGACGTCATCTGTTACGTCATGCATGCCCCAAGGTCATGAGTTGAACAGACCAGACGCAGCGGCACATTTTATTTAATTTTTCTCCCACGTTTAAAACGTCTAACTAAAAGGAAAAAAGAAAATGCGGCATATCATAAGATTGTGTGTTTCCAGTTCGTTATTTTATATTCATTATTTTTATTATCCTCGTTTTCGACTTTGAACTGACATTCGTGCCAATCAGCTTTATGTGGGAATGAAACATTGGGGGTGGGGAGGAGGGGGGGGCTTCCTAAAAACCAAAAATAAAACTTTTTTAAAAAAAAAGTTCAAACAAAGGTTATTGAGTGTGTGTTTTCCAGAGATTGGCTAATGTAGTTATTTTATTCAAGTTTTTTAGGGTTGTGGGGGGGGGGGGCGCGAAGTTGAAAGAGACGGCTGGCGGGAGGGTTGAGAGAGGTGGAGACAAGTGCATGCTGCCGCTGCCATCTGTTGCTAGGGTCATAGTGTGAGCGTGTTGCACAGGGGCGTTCAGGGCAGATGGAAGCGGCGCTCTGTGCATCGCAGACCTTCAACGAACAACATTGAGGACTCGTTATACACCGCCATTCATAGTAGACCTGCTACAGCTGACTTAAGGGGGATATCTAGTAGGGGCGGGAGGCGGAAAGGCATATTGGCAGCATACAGAAACCTGTCAAACATGAGCGGTATCCAATGGTTTAATAAGTACTTCTTACATCCAGTAACTAATTTGTTCAATAGGCGACGTACCCTACGAGTAGTTTGCTTATAGTACCACAAAATCTATCTATCTATATTTCTATATATTATATATTATATGTAATAAAAGGCAATTTTCTGTGCGGTCATTGATAGCTATTGGTCCCTCAAACTCCTAAAGACCCCCACAGCCAATCAGAAAAATAATAATATTGAACAAGTTTACGCGGACGTTCAAAGCGAGTTTGTTTTTGTGCAGTATTTTTTTTTCTAAGTCTTTATTTTGAGCGGTACGCTTTCAAAAATATTTTATTGTCTAACTAAAGTGCGCACATTTTCGTGTACGCATATTAAATTGAGCTGTAATTTTTTTTCGGGTACTTTCTTTATCTGATAGATACGTAAAAAATGCTTCATTACAATAGTCACACGATGCAAGGTGTTCATATTTTTAAAGGTGTAAATAAAGTTGTGAAATTGTTAAATTCCGTTGTGATACATATTTCGTTATTAATTAAAAATTATAATTATAATTCTATAATTTGTGTGTCAATTTTACGTGGAAAGTGATGACCCCAGTCAAATATTTCTAATATAGAGATAATTATAAAGACATATATAATTGTATGCTATTCCTGCTGTCATAATATACCATGGCACAACCGAATATCGAGATTTTCGCCACTATCTTGATTTGGCAAATACTTATCGCAGATCCGAATAGTATCCGGATATCAGTGTAGTAAGGAATTTTTTTAACCAAAATAAATTAATATTAATAAGTTTATAAACAAATATTTAAAAAGTAAAAAAACAATAACCAGAAAGAGCGGTACGCGTTGGGATTTATAGTCCAAAACTTTGTTTATACAGGTTATTTATTATAACTATAATGAATAGTATTTTTGAAGCGTGCAACAGACGACTGTTGGAAGTGAGGTACAACATGCCACTGAAACTACGCCGGAACGTCCTTGGACGGGCTACGTTGCTCATATATATATATAATTCACCAAAGCTACTATGTGCATACAAGCATAGCAAATGACCCTCGCTCGGGTCGACCAATCAGTATATGGTTGGCATGTCTCGAGACCAACAACGGATCTTGCACTCATTTGCGTTGTTCCTTCACAGAATAACATGTGATTCGTAGTGAGGTGGTTATCCGCCTTACACGCGGAATGTCCTGGGTTCAAGCCCTAGCGAATTTTTTTTTTTTTTTTATAAATTTTAAAAAATGTGTGTTTTGAACATGGCTGATTCTAGCAAAGGTCGGCCAATCACAGTTTATGGATTGGCAAGATAGGGTGGTGCGCAAGTAGATAACTGCTTTGAGAATGTATCGAGACCAGCAATGCGTCGGTGGTTCCTCCCCACTAACGATTACTCGCGTTGTTTTGATTTCTTATTGCTGTAGTTTGTGTCCGCTTCCCCCCCCCCTTTCTTTACAATATCCATGAGCAAGCCTGGGGCGTATGCTACCCCCGGGTCGTATCTAGTATTCATTTGTCAAAGTTGATTAAAATTTACAAGAGAAAATGTTCACCCTCTGCCACTTGTCGCCCTCCCCCCTACACCTTTTAGAAACCATAGCATCCCCGTCATCCCATTCAGACAATTTTTTTTTTTGAATTGAAATCAAACCGCCTTTGGCCTAGTCGTCTCTGTCTCTGTACCCTACACTGCCACTCGGTACCCTACACACCCCTTTGGCACCCTACACTGCCACTCAGTACCCTACACACCCCCTCTCGGCACCCTACACTGCCACTCGGTACCCTACACACCCCCTCTTGGCACCCTACACTCCCACTCGGTATCCTACACTCCATCTCGATACCCTACACTCCCACTCGTTACCTTAGACCCCCTCTTGGCACCCTACACTCCCACCCAGTACCCTACACTCCCACTCGGTACCCTACACCCCGTCTCGGCACCCTACACTCCCTCTCGGTACCCCACACTCCCTTTCTGCCTCGTTCCCTAAGGTCTTATCATTTTTTTTCATTATGTTCATATTTGAAGTATTGTATACACGTATCTATGGTTTTTTGACGAGAGGAAAGTAGCCAATCGACTATATGGACCAGCAATATGATCTTGAGAATATATACCTTAGTATTACGCTACGTGTCATCGTCCGTCCTAAAGAATCTGAGCCCAAAAATTCCTGGTGCAAAGTTATTTTAAATAGCGACTGGAGAGTTTTTTCTAACGATGTAACATATATTTATAAGTTTGTTCGTCTTGGCGGGGAAAAAGGCCGATATGGGCCTATTTGGTTTTCCTGCGTCCCTAAATATTGTTTGAAGGAAAAAGGTCCAGGTTCTAGAATTCATTACAATAGGTCCAGTTTCTATTATGTTATAAGCTATGTCCTGTCTTTTAGGTTATAGTACACTCGTTTCCTTTTTCGTTTGTTTTAAATTAAGGACAATCTGTCCATTTTTATATACAAGAGCACTCCCTTTTGTTTTAATTAATAGCACAAACAACGCGATTACAAAACATTTCTGCCTTGCTCTCCCAAGATTTATATTTAAGCTCTTATTTACGCGTGTCTCCTGGCTTATTGTGTGGTATGTTCACGGTAATTCCGAAACGATATACACTTTGATTCATGGCCTGCCTAGCTACTACGGCTCATCCCACTCATTCGCACACACGCCCGCTCGGTCACCGAGACACTGACACGCATCAACGTGTGCTCGTCCCAGGCCTTCACCTAGAGGCGTGATGCCCCATACGAGCTCCGCCACCGTCCCGCATATGACCGCCTCTAATGTTTCGGACCCCAATATTCCTTGCCATATAGCCAACACTGGCTATCTGGATGAGCCCATGCCCCACTCCCCCGCTCGCGCCTCTATTGTACTTTGGGGGGAAAAACGGTCTCGCCCTTAAGCGTAATCAGACAGCGCCCTCCCCCCAGCCCCTCGCCCTCACCACCCACAATATAACCCTCGTGCCTCCCCCCTCACCCCTTTTGTCAAGCATCAGCTGAGTCCCCGTGTTAGGCACGTGCCTTTCAAAAACTTGTGTTTGCATTTGAAATTGATGAAGAGCCCAGACAAAGGCTGGAGATAAAACCGCGTCAACATGCGCTCGAGGGGGTGAAAAAGGGGGGGGGGGCGAGGCTTTTTAAAAGAAATACTTTTTAATAGAAACACTTTATTTCAAATCGTTTGATAAAAATTAATTTTGTAAAAAATGATATCAGATACCAAATAAATGATAATAATAATAATAATAACAACGTTAAAAATAGTAAATTTTCGTTCAAGCGGGCCGGTAGCATAAGTACGGAAATGACGTCATTAATGCTATGGCAAAGTTTCAGTGCACGGCTATTAAAAAAATACAAGATGACCCGCGGCGTAACATACGCCACATACTTGCTCATCTTATATAGCGAAAAGAACGGTTGGGGGGAGAAGGGGCACAACACGTGGAGACATGTGCAGAGCGGTTGTTGTTACCTGCCCCCTCCCCACCCTTTTACTACCATCCTATGCCAACCATAAACTGTGATTTTTCTACTTTAGGGCTAGTCATGTTCCCAAAATAAGGGGAAAAGAACACATTTTTTTAAGCTTCACTAAATATTTAAACTACTAGATTGTGCCAGGCGCCAGCGGCGCCCCGTTTTTTTGGGTGCCTACGGCGCCAACCTTTTTTTTAAAGACCAACTAACTTGTCCTTTTTTGATAAATACGAATTATTAAACTTTATGAAATGTACGCAAAGTATTTATTTAATAATAATAATAGGGGTTGTATTTTGCGTACCGATGCACACCAAACAATGACGTCATCATATTAAATATTTTTACAGCGCTCATCAACACAGGATTTTTCAACTAAACTAACTGCTGTAGACTGTCGTACATCGCTCCTCAGCGTT
>MUZC01000635.1:411774-427865 GCA_002072015.1 Radix auricularia | reverse complement strand
AAAAAAGTGTTTGTGGTGGGGGTGGGGGGTAGGGGTTTGAACTAACAAATTACTCTCGTAACTGAGAGTCACATTACAATGTGGAAGCTGCTTCTAATTTTTCTCATCGCTACAATGGCATTTATAGAGTAAAATTATGTGTGTGGGGGAGTGGGAGGGCGTGTTCCAGAAGTGGAGGCAACGAATTCTAGAACAAGAATGTCTTCATGTGTGTGTGTGTGTGTTGGTGTGAGAGAGGAGAGCTAACGGCTGATGAGAGGTGTGTTGAAAATGCAAAAATAAGTCATGGGGTAGAGATATGGGGTGGTGGGGGTACTATTGGAGAAAAATGAAGCAATATGCATACATTATGGATTAACGAATGTTTGAATGAATATTTTTGTACAATCGGAAAGGGTCGTATCCAGAAACTTAAAAGTGAAGATAGTTAGATTTTTAGTTCAGATTAAAGAGAAGGGTAATTATAAAAACATCTGTAACTGTATTATATGGTAGTATGATTTAAACCTTCCTCGACCATGTAGGCAATCCTAACACACTGCTGTTATTTAGTTCAATAACCATAAATGTTATATTTGACTGTTCCTTTTATTCCCTTTTCCTCCACATCTATCCTGCAAAATAATTGTACATATATTTTATCTTATCGTTTCTGTGGTTATTTTTGTGTGTGTTTTTATTATTTTGGTGTTTTTTGTGTACCTCTACTTTATTATAATTTTTGTGGTGTATTTGTAATGTGTAATGTCAATTTAATGAAAATACATGTAATCATTTGTACCGATAAAGGCATTAGCCGAAACGTTTACTTGTGAATGTTCCATAAATTAAGCTTTAATCTAACGTTATCGTCCCACAATTCGTTGGATTATCTAGTCATTTCCCCGAAAGCCTTATTGCAGTTCTATTCTATGTGGGATTTATGCGGAACTGATCTATCGCAGTTAGGGCTGCCGAAATTAACGGCTAATTTCTCGATTAATCGGTAAAAATTTTTATCGATTGCATTGACTTGGCTCAGGCCTTGCACTAACTTGCTGCTGGCCTTGCACTGACCTGGTGCTGGCCTTGCACTAACCTGGTGCTGGCCTTGCACTGACCAGGTGCTGGCCTTGCACTGACTTGGTGCTGGACTTGCACTGACTTGGTGCTGGCCTTGCACTAACTTGGTGCTGGCCTTGCACTGACTTGGTGCTGGCCTTGCACTGACTTGGTGCTGGCCTTGCACTGACTTGGTGCTGGCCTTGCACTAACCTGGTGCTGGCCTTGCACTAACTTGGTGCTGGCCTCGCACTGACTTGGTGCTGGCCTCGCACTGACTTGGTGCTGGCCTTGCACTGACTTGGTGCTGGCCTTGCACTGACTTGGTGCTGGCCTTGCACTGACTTGGTGCTGGCCTTGCACTAACTTGGTGCTGGCCTCGCACTGACTTGGTGCTGGCCTCGCACTAACTTGGTGCTGGCCTTGCACTGACTTGGTGCTGGCCTTGCACTAACTTGGTGCTGGCCTTGCACTGACTTGGTGCAGGCCTTGCACTGACTTGGTGCTGGCCTCGCACTAACTTGGTGCTGGCCTTGCACTGACTTGGTGCTGGCCTCGCACTAACTTGGTGCGGGCCTTGCACTGACTTGGTGCTGGCCTCGCACTGACTTGGTGCTGGCCTTGCACTAACTTGGTGCTGGCCTCGCACTGACTTTGCTCAGGTGTTGCACTAACTTGGTGCTCATTGTCGTTGTGTACCCCGGCGCCTACTTCGTAATAAGTATTCATTATCGACTGCCTTAAAATAAGAAATATCTATACAAGCATCAATCATTACAAATTACGTTTTCCATAAGGCTTAAGGTGAGCTAAAAGATATACCAGGCCTTTCGTTTTTGTATCAGAACCGCTGATTCGTGGAAAGTGAATTAAACATCATATAATGCAGCTGCCTTTTTTTTTTACCTGAACAAAAAAAATTAAAAGATGAAATAAGACTTGTCCGTGTGATGTTTTCAGCCAGTTCATTAAGAACATGTTCGTACATTACGTGATAAAAGTGTAATTCCGACAGAGTAATAAAAACTTATTCCAGTGATTAGGGCCGTCGCGGGTCAGCTGCGTGCGCCGGTCTTTGCCGTTTACACAAGTGTTGAGGATGCGCGAAAGACTCATGACGTGATAAATGCATTTCACGAATCGCTTCAAGAGGCAACAGTATGTAGTGTGTGTGTGGGGGGGGGGGGGCGTGTCAGAATGGGTGTGTGGTGTGGGTGCTAAACTTTCACAAGGGTATAATGTGTACTTAAGCGCCCTCCGGTGTACCGTGGAAAAAAACAACTCACGTGTAAAATTTGCTTTGAAAGTCAACGCCAAGCATGATCAGCAATATAAAAAAAAACAGTTTTAAGACCATAAAAGTAGAGTTTGCGATTTGAAAAGGGGGGGGGGGCAGTTTGCTCCTGTTTTTTCGTGTTTCATGCTATTTATGTAATAACCTCCGCCTTTGGGGTGGTGGGCCGTGCGTGCAAAGAGAGACAATCTGGCAATTTCTTGAGCGGGGTTCCATCACTGTTGTGGTTCGGTCTGGCGTTTGAAAGGAGGCAGTGGTTCTCACTTAGTTTTAGTTGGATACTGGTGAGTCAGGGGTCAGGGCCGGGGAACTAAACCGTACCAAGTTCAAGGGCATCACAAAGCTACAGAATAACTTTTAGATTTTAATACTCTCTAGAATCATTCTTCTTTTGGTGTGGTGATAGGACGAAATAGGAATACTTTAAGTGCCCCCCCCCCGCCATTTCACCATCATTTTGGAATCCGCCGCTGTGCTTTCTGTCTGTACGTTGAGCAGCAGGGCTTATCGTCTATTTGAACACGTTTTTAAACCGCAGTAATTCCTAAAATTGGGATTCCTTCCCATATAACGCCACATCCAAAAAAACTGCATTTATGAAGCTTAACATAACTTTGATTGAGGTGGAGGGGGGAGGGCAGGGCGCAGTCTCTGGAAACATTACGTCAACCCTGTCACATCGTCTTACTGTATTCTATCCCCAGCACCTTTGACCACCAACAAAAGTATGGGAGCATCGGGAATCCCTATAGGGTCTGGTATTTTAAGTAAATGGTTTAGGTGTTAATCTTGTGTTGAACGAAGTTGGCTCTAGCTTTGAACGAGCCACGTGCGCAGGCAAAGACAATGACCCAACCGTGTCCTTTGATTCGGTATTTTTTGTTATCTTGACTAAGTATGACGGGGCAGCTTCCTCTGTATCACAGTGTTGATTGAAGTGAGCAAGCCGTCATGTTGATTGTGAGCAAGCCGTCATGTTGATTGTGAGCAAGCCGTCATGTTGATTGTGAGCAAGCCGTCATGTTGATTGTGAGCAAGCCGTCATGTTGATTGTGAGCAAGCCGCCATGTTGATTGTGAGCAAGCCGCCATGTTGATTGTGAGCAAGCCGCCATGTTGATTGTTTTTAAGTTTACACAATTACATTTCTACTGACAGTACTTTGCAACAAAAACCGATTTACAAGTTCTTGAATTTGTACCCACCATTTTTGACCCGCAAGCAGAGAATCGGATTTTAACAATGCGTCTCTCGAACTCTGTTTTAAATGTTTTTGTCAAAACTCCTTTTCTTGCATCTAACAACACTTCTTGAATTTTTAGATCGTATTTTGGGAGCTTTTGGGTTTTTTTTCCTTTAAAGTGCTTGGTTAAAAAAAAAAAAAAAGGTTAAGCCGTCTCCAGCAGCCAGACCGGGATTTTAAAACATATGCTGAGAAACAGAGGGAAATGTTTTGGTAGCATTTCGACTTTAAAAAACAGTGTCTAATGGGCTGGTGGGGGTGTGTGGGGGGTGAGCTGTGGGGCGTTCTAAGACCAACAAGGGCACGGGCTGAAGGTGGTAAACAAATAGAGCACTTGGACTGAGGAGAGGTCTACAAAATTATTTGTGGATCTTACCACCAGAAAGGTGGGTTCGTTTCTACTGTTTGGATTCACACGCCGCCTGATTGAATCTCCTCCCTTGCAAGAAAAAACACCCCCACCCTACCCAATACCCCCCTCCACGTTGGAAAATCTCAAATTCTGAGAGGCTCAAGTTGTAAATATTTTTTTTTTCTTTTTAAATTGTTGTACCCTTGGTCGACCCCTTGCGCTAATGTTTGTGCTAAATAGATATTTAACATCGGGAATGCGATAGCTAATTACCGGCTATCAAAACGCGTTGTTTGGGTTTGTGCGGGGTTTCCAATGGCAGTGGACCTGAAGAACAACACGGCGTTATCACAAATGGTGGGGGGGGGGGGCGGGGGNCGGGAGTTGGAAGTTGTTTTTTTCTTTAAAGCAACATTTCACCTGTGACGTAAGTCTTATCAGTAGGTGAGGTGGTGGGGGAAATGAGTTATGTAAATTGAGTTGAGTTTTCTGCCGTCTAAAATGATTTTGTTTTTTTTAAGTGTCTACAGGCGTGTTGTTGATATTGTGTGGTGGGAGACACGAGCAATCTCATTGTCTAGATCGGTGGACGACGCCCAAATCTTATCTTTAAATGTCGTCTTCGTTCATTCCACATTGTCAACACAAAAATTGTCATGGGCTATGAAAATCTGCAAAGACGTTATTTGGGCTATACAATACATTTACATGGACCTGTTATTGTTAATTTTAAAAAAATATTTGATCGTTTACAAATAACAACCTTTCAAACTTTAAATACTTACATAGAATTGCGTGTATGAATGTTTGTTGAATAATGTTACATTGGAATACAAAAATTACAGTCTTTTCTCATGTGTCAGAATACAAAATCCTCTGCATAGAAGATTGTTGCGTCCTACGCTTACCCAATTATTAAGATAAGTCTTGCAATTTCATTACAATTTTGAATATTGTTAGTGTGTTGGTTTCATGATTTCTTCAGGCAACTACACAACTTTTTGTAACTTCCTTTCTTTAAAAATAAAAAAACTAATTTATTTTTTAGAAAGTGACTGATTCTTATAGACAAATTTGGTCTTTTTAAAGAATCTCCAGGTGTTGAATGTTACGTCTTAGGCTCTTGTGAAATTCTTCTAGTTGTGAATGTAACGTTTAGTTTTTTCGAGAAATTTAAAATTCCCATTGTTAAACAAAATCTGTATGTATTTTCCTCTGTATGCATAAAAGTTATACTTTTTGTTTAAAAACAAAACATAAATTCCGTAGTTATGCTGTGTCCTGCCTTATCTGTCGCACTATGCGGCTGGACGCATTTTAACGACGATTAAGTTATCTTTGTCTTACAAAAATAATACTAGCTGGTCCAAGTTTAACACTCATATCTCGGATGTTATGAGTCAATATTTCCATTCTACTTAAATGCAATAAGTTTTCGATAATTTCTTACACACATTTCTTTTTAAAAACTATTTTTAATATATAAGTTGTTTTGTTTTTAAAATTTCATGAGTATCTTCAGCGTCGAAATATAACAGCAATAGTTTACAAATTCAGTTTGCTGGAATAAAAAAAAATTGTTTATGTATTGATAAAGGACTACTTTTCTGGTTAATTTTAAGGCTTTTTGGGTGGGAACTGGTACGAGCCGCCATCTTACTCGGTCGTGCCCTATGAAGTCTAATCTAGTCCTACAAGTATAAGCCGGAATATGTGCTCCTAGTCTACTGTCCGTGGCCGAACTATAGAATCAAATTTGATTAACTGGCCATTCCAGTCTGTATTTCAACTGTATCGATCCGATACAGCCCCCACACCCCCACCCCTTCACCNCCCCACCACACCCCTTCCCTTCACACTTCTCCAAAGGTCCAGCACTGCCCCTAGGTTCTGTCCAAACCCAGAATTAAACATGACTTTTCAGACTTTTCATAATGCGCTCTAAGCCGACAGGGTCCGGTCAGCTCTCGCCATCTCTCACCCACCCCGCTTCTCGTTTTTCCCCTCGCTTGTCTCTCACGCTTTTTAATAGTCCCTGGGCTTAAACATATAAATTTTATTTCCATCTCTCGGTGTTATTATTTGGTCCAGTATCGTGGTCAGTGTTATAATGAAATTCGGGACCACCACTACCCGCTATATTGTGGGCGGGGGGGGGGGGTTCCCTTTTTAAGGTAATGTGGGCTTGTTTGTTGACTGACCACAGAAATAATTGACGTCCCGAGTGGTCAAACGATTTTGGCGAATAAAAGGGGTGGATTGAAGAGTTTGAGTTGAACACGTTTTTAGATACTAAACTGGGATGATTTTAGATTTTTTTCTTTACGTTGGGCCTTTCATTTCGTTATATTTATATTATTAGTATTTTTAATAATGTGTGTGTGTGTGGGGGGGGAGGGGGGCTAGCTGATTTTTAGCTTTCCTCGACATTAACTTTATATTTACATTTTTGTGCTTACATTTTGTGATTATTTTGACTTCTGTATGGTATTTGCGTAAAGCGTTAAATTATTTACTGCTGTTTAGTGCGATCTACATTGTAATAAAAGGTTATTTTTCCCCTTGCTCCTGTATTCAATTCTTGCTGTCCACAAATTAGCCATTATACAATTTGTCTCGTCAGTGTTTAACTTCATGACTTACAAACTGCCTCATTACTTCTTGTTTTTAAGTCAGCTCTTCAGACAAACTTCCTAGAAATTTAATGCTACATTTTCTTGAGTGACTTATTCACAAGTCCCATCTATCCCTTAAAAAGTCTAATACCAACTGAACCCCACTTTTCCTTTAGAAATCATTAGCCATTTGATGCTGTATTCCCTCCATTCTTCGTATAGGGATGTTCATAATATGGCGGAAATCTATTATTAGAAATATTATATCTAAATTTATCTTTTTTAAGGACAAAATTCATAAAAAATAATAAAAGAAACGAGTTAATACGTGAATGTAGGTATATTGAGAATGATTGAGCTTATCAGCTAATTTTTAATTCTTCGTTAATTTAAGACAGCTAATTGGACTTGGAAAATAAAAAAACAATTTCGCCATTTTACTAAGCTAACAATTTTGAGAACATAGCGATTTGACTGTATTTATGCTTCAAAACATTGTTCTGCTAAAGTGTAATCTAAAAATAGAACATTACGAAATGAGCTATGACGTTTTCAGGTTTTAGAAATGAAGAACCCTATACCAGAAACGTCACTTGCCGAGCCATAGAATGTAACCAACTGTATCAAAATCGCCTCTACCTTCCTTCTCGATCACTTGACCTTTTTTTTTACGTGGATATTTATTTGTACATTCATTTTGCCCCAAGTTGCCGTGTGCCGCACATCTTGGTGTGAATCTGTTGATGACTCCAGACCCGGGTGTCTGTCAATTCGCCTTCCAACAAAACAAACACCACCAGAATGGAGCCGTTCTAGCACATTTTAATGTCGATTCTAGCTCGCCTTAGTTGCAGCCCGAAGGTAAACAATCCAGGGAGGATATAGTTTTTCCGTGTATCTCACCTCGCTGTCTTAACCAACAGCAACAAAAAATGGAGGTCGGTAGGGGTGCGCGGGTCATCACACAGACGTTTTGAAACTCTGGTTAATGAAGCTGTTTAAAATCTTCATAGGTGTGAACGGCGTGAAGTTAAGACGAAGTCTGCTCACGACAGAAGGTGAGAGGCCGCTCAGGATGTTATGTGGGGGAATACAAATAATACTTGGGACGATACCACACCGGGCGAGTGAAAGCTTACACTCAGAGCATCTTTAGTCACCAAAGGGGGTCTGTGTTCAAGACAACTATTGAAAATATTTTTTTTTCTGTTTAAAAGAATATCATATCCTTAAACTTGATCGTTGATCTTAACTGATGGACAACTTTATATATCTGAGCTTAAATGCAGTAGGCCCAATGCTATGGTCTTTTTATCTGGATATGATCCCCCTCTGCGACCAGTGTTTCAATAGACGGATTTCGTTTCATTGACGCAAGTTCTTATGGATGGAGAAATTCACCAATAACTTTCTTAGGTCGGGGACGAAAATTAATGTCTGGTGTGTCCCTTTACCCATAAATACTTTTCATGTATTGTTGTTGTTTCGTGAAAACCACACTTGGTATTCACCTATCCCATTATTTTCCCCCGAAACCTGCGCAGCACGCACGCATCATCGGCTTGAAAATATTGTTTTCGCAAACTTGTTGGCTCTCTTTATAAGAAGGAAAATAGTCCAGCTCACACGTTTGCCAAAATTCCATATCTAATCTGCACCATCTTTAAGTTAATCCAAAACGTCTTCTCACAGTCATGACAACGTTTGTTGTTTATTTTTGCATGTCATAAAACCCCATTGAACCATTCAGCACCTCTGCAGAGTCCATGATGTTTGAAGCAACCTCGCCAAATTTCATGGTCTAGCCCTACAGTAGAGCCCAACCCTATGGCAGAGCCCATTCTATTTCAAAGCCCAAACTTATGGCTGAGCCCAATCCTATGGCGAAGCCCAAATCTATTTCAAAGCCTGCAATTCTATTTCCAAGCCCAACCCTATGGCAGAGCCCAACTCTATTTCAAAGCCCAATTCAATTTCAAATCCCAACCATATGGCATAGCCCAACCCTATAGCAGAGACCAGAGCTATGGCGGAGCCCACATTTGGCAGATGCTAGCATTATTGCGGAGCCTAACTTTATGGCATAGCCCAACTCTGTTTCAATGCCCCAACTCCATTGCAGAGCCCATGCAACCTATTTTCAAAGCCCAACCTATTTGCAGAGCCCAAACTATTTGCGGAGCCAAAATAAATAATTGGCCAATCCCAACTCTGTTGCAGAGCTGAACTCTATGGCAGAGCTGAACTTTATGGCAGAGCTAAACTCTATGGTAGAGCTAAACTCTATGGCAGCGCCCTATCCTACTCCAATTACATCAAGGTTCCAGTTACCGCGACTATTCCAGCGCGCAACCCTATAGTTACGCCCAACTCTATAGTAACGCCCGCGCCTATTTCAGCCTCTGATGCTGTGCGACATTCTCAATGATTGTAGCGCCCAGCCTCATGCAGAGCCCATCTCTATAGGAACATAGATGCTGACCCCGTAGACCCGGCACTCGTCTTTCATCATCCAGTCCTAATTATATCTGCCATTAGAACGGCGAAGACGTGTCGTGTCGGACGGCGATTTGGTCGTCCAATTGTCAACTTTATTAGTGCCACTGTTTTATCGTGGGGGTGTTCGCCCAGGGTTCTCCCAGCCACGGCGGAAACGGAGGGGGAGAGAAGTGGGCTTTTATTTCCCCCCGCTGTCACGGCCCCTGTTTGAAATGCCGCTGTGAGATATCTGAGAAGATGAAAAACGATAGTTTAATTTTTCCCTATTTGTCATACGCGCATTCATCTATGCCAGGCTTTAACCGTTGTTTTACGGCGGTGGTGCTGCCGACAGCGACAGGGACTGCTGGTGCCGCCGATGGAGATATTTCTGTGGTGCCGGCCACGGTCAGGTTACAAGACAATGGAGAGTTGATTGGCGGAGGAACGGACATCGAGATGCTTGTGTGCAGGGGAGCTGTGCGGGCCATTTTTTTTTTTAAAGCTCTTCACATTTTTTTTAATTGATGGAAGAGTCGAAAAGACAACACGGCGGCTCAGAATGTGAGAGGGAAGGAGGCTGAAAGAGAGAGAGAGAGAGAAATAAGGCATTGAGAGGGGGTGGTAGAAGGAGGGGGACAGAAACACTTGATTACAAAGTCGTGATTTAATGTTTTTCGAATAACAATTGATTAAGACGCTTGTTCTGAATTTGCATGTCTCCACTTTATTTGCTATCAAACATGTGCATGTTATTTTTTATTTGTTTGTGTCGCTTGAATCTTTGATGTTGTTGTTTTTTCCCCTCCTAAACCGCAAGAGGCTACTGGTTCACGTTAGATTTCCTTCAGCTATGAGCAAAAGTTGATTTAAGGATTTATAGCGTCTGTACGGGGAGCAGTGGATTGTTTTTTTGTTGTTGTTTTGTTGTTGTTGTTTTTTTAAATAAGTTATATGGTAGATGGATCAGGGTAGTTGTAAAGAGAAAAGATATAAGATGTATTTTATTCAAGCAGCTGTTTTAATATTAAAAATTAGTCGTATAGAAGGGCATTGGAAGTTTGGTTTTGTTTTTTTCTTTGGGCTGGAAAGAGATAGGGTTGTAGCAAAACTGAATTTTATTGTATTTATAGGGGAGGCCGTGGGGGGGGGGGGTTACAATGTAGACAATTTTATAGAGCGTCATCTGTAGCAGAGCTAGCAACGCTAAAGAAGAGTAAAACTGTATAATTTATAAACCGAGAATCAATGGAGACAAGAGCGTGAAATTCAAGAGGCTGCTTGTGTCATGGTAACTAGACCACACCGCAACAAGCCTTGGTGCTTCTTGAAAACATTGGCCGCTAAGTCTGTATACCTTTTAAAAACTCATCTGTGGGCCGGACCACATCGTTAGACGTCTTACACTGTACCGAACCACATTGTTAGACGTCTTACACTGTACCGGACCATCTCAACCTGTGGGCCGGACCACATAGCACGAGCCTAGACAGAACAAGTGCTATACCTGATCATCTGGGGCTGTCCTTTCCCCAAAAATCTGACAACTGCTAAGACTTAAGTCTATTTGTGCGTACAGTGGAATGTGTGTGCCTGCCTGTCGGTACTCAATAATCTTTAGGCTGAGATAAACTTGTTGAAGGGTTGGCAATTCTCGGCATAACAAAAGAAAGAAAACCCACCAGAACTCAGCTTTTTAGTTCTTTTTAATCAAATGACCAGACCAGATTTTTTAAATTCGTTTTTTTATTCTTTTTTTTCCCTCTGGCAAAAGAGAGCCACCAGATGAAATGCTATTTTCCTTCTCCAGACCCTCTTGTGGTGTATGATTTTATTACCGGGTCGATATATTGTCGGGTCCGTGTAGTGGACACAGTCCAGCCTCAGGACTGCCGGGCACGTCGCTCGCCCAGGCCGAAACCCTTCAGCTTTCTCACAATATATTGATTTGACTATTTCAAAATTGAATTGGACGGGAAAAGTTGGAGAACATTTTCCCGCAGGAAATGAAACTGAGGGATGGCCTGGGACAAGGGGCACGTCCGGCTAGATGACCGGCTGCGCACGCATCTATTCGGACATTGTCCTTCGCACATGCAATGGATGATGGAGAAAATACTCTCCCCTCTCTCTCCTTTTTTCAACCCTCCTCCCCTCCCCCCAAACTCCACTAGTCCAGTGGTCATCCGCGGCTTTATTCTTGCCTGCATGAAATTCATAATGGAAAATTCTCTTCCTATAGCGGCCAGTTATTAGATTTATTGGAAAATGTCCAGCGGAGGGAGGCGGCTTTCTTGACCCTAACGACCCTTGTCCAGATAGAAATTGATTGAAATTCCTGTATGCGCGACTTGCCTGACCACTCCGGATGGACGTGGCTTCCTTCGATTCAACATTTTGACATTTTTCTCGTTAGTTCATCAATTTTTCCTTTCTTCCTCCTTATTCGTTCATTGGTCCCTTCCACCCCCACCCACCCCATTTTTATGATCACCATTTTTCTTCAATGACCCACCAGTCCAGATCTTAGTAGGCCCAAAAGAGGGGGTGGGGGTACAACAACTAAGGTAGAGGGTGTGTGTTGGGTATGGGGGGGAGAGGATTGGTGATCGCCAGATTTATTTTAGGGGGAAACACGTATCGAGAAGGGTATGTGTTGGTTAGTCACGTGGCTAGCAGGCAGTAGTTAGTATTTAGATTGGCTGGTTAACCTCATCACAGTGGAACGGTGGAGGAAGAGTGGAAGACAGTGGCACAGTCTGGTGATAATGCCATCAACGACGGCTAAGATTATTATGGCGGGGCGTTGTATGAAGATTCTCAGTTGATATGGTTTTAATTTTTAGGGATGGTATTTTTTCCTTTCTTTTAACCGCATCCCCCCCTCCCCTAATAACCCAGTTCAAATGTACGCAGTGGTCAGAGATAAACCGTATTCACAATTTTCTGGGTTAAAAAAATTAAGTTGTATCAGTTTCCATACATAAATATGTGACCTTTAAAAAAAAAACTTAAAAAAAAAAAGTAGACATCTACCTTACCGTAAAAAAGCTCTTTATATATTGAAAAGTTTGACATTTCCAACGGCGTTTGTTTTATTTCAATAACATATCAATATTTAAATCCATCTCATGTTTAGTCACTTGATGTTTCAATGTGTTGTACTTAAGATAATATACAAGTTGACATTACTTTATAGATGCGGGATGACCTTTTAAGGGACTAGTATCTTTGAAATATGGCAATCACCGTACTAACAATTGACTCCAGCAAAATTTGTCCCAAATACGTTGATCAGTGCCAAAGGCTAAACGGAATTGGTAGCCCGGTCCTAGGGATATGTGAGGTAATTTTTGTGACCAAACAATCATGTCTAGAAATCTCATTGTTTGGTGGGCATTAGCGGTTTAATTTCAAGTCAATTTCAGGCCGGGACCCTGTGTAGGCCAATGAGAAGTGGGGACTAATCTAATACTGTCTCTGAGTCTCACTGTAGTTCCATTTACTGGTTACAGCACTGAAGGGCGTACTAGACTGGCATGCGGGTTGGTCGGTGGCTGTTGAGTGGGATGAGAGAAGAAATTTTGAGACACTTGAGTTGGTGCATTTAGGGAATTAATACACGGAGATTGTTTAGACAACTAGCATGTTGCATTTAGACTGACTGTCAGAGATTGTTTAGACAACTAGCATGTTACATTTAGACTGACTGTCAGAGATTGTTTGGACAACTAGCATGTTACATTTAGACTGACTGTCAGAGATTGTTTGGACAACTATCATGTTACATTTAGACTGACTGTCAGAGATTGTTTGGACAACTAGCATGTTACATTTAGACTGACTGTCAGAGATTGTTTGGACAACTAGCATGTTACATTTAGACTGACTGTCAGAGCTTGTTTGGACAACTAGCATGTTACATTTAGACTGACTGTCAGAGATTGTTTGGACAACTAGCATGTTACATTTAGACTGACTGTCAGAGATTGTTTAGACAACTAGCATGTTACATTTAGACTGACTGTCAGAGATTATTTGGACAACTAGCATGTTACATTTAGACTGACTGTCAGAGATTGTTTGGACAACTAGCATGTTACATTTAGACTGACTGTCAGAGATTGTTTGGACAACTAGCATGTTACATTTAGACTGACGGTCAGAGATTGTTTGGACAACTAGAACCAAGCAGTTGTTCAGACTGACTGACAACAACAGTTGACTGTTTGTCAAGTGAGAAAGGACTGACAATATAATTGAGATGAGGCTATTGTGAACTTCAGATCGAACTGTGCCGTGATTTCCAGACGTCTAATATTGAAATCTTAGTCAATCTAACAGAGCTTGGCCCATTGGCTAACGGACATTAGACAATATAACTGACCTTGGCCCTTTGGCAATATAAAGGACATTAGACAATATGTCAATATAATGACAGGTGGAATCTAAAGAAATAAAAGTTGTGTTCTGGTTTCGTAAGATATCTTCTATAACAGCGATGTTAGCCATCTAGTTACCCATCTAGCTAGTTAGCCATCCAGTTAGCCATTTAGTTAGCCATCCAGTTAGTTATCCAGTTAGCCGTCCAGTTAGCCATTTAGTTAGCCATCCAGCAAGCCATCCAGTTAGTTATCCAGTTAGCCGTCCAGTTAGCCATCCAGTTAGCCGTCCAGTTAGCCATCTAGTTAGCCATGAGACTATTAGTTCCTCGTTTTTGAAGATGACTTGGCCTGATCTCCAGTGTCACATTGTGTTGTCTATTCTCTCAGTTACTTACTTACCTCACACTAAAATGAGCCGCTCTTTAGAAGTGTCGGTTCGCAAAAGATTTCATGCAGACAAAAGTATGTAGTTTCTTTTTCAAAAGCAAAGTGTGGGTAATATATCCCACATTGAGAAACCAAGTTCAAGTACCCGGCAACATAAATATAATAATGATGGGTAGGAGGCATTGACCAAATGAACTCAGATGACATCATCTGGAAGTAAACATACCCTTGACCTAATGAACTCAGATGACACCATCTGGAAGTAAACATACCCTTGACCTAATGAACTCAGGTAACACCATCTGGAAGTAAACATACCGTTTACCTAATAAACTCAGATGACACCATCTGGAAGTAAACATACCGTTGACCTAATAAACTCAGATGACACCATCTGGAAGTAAACATACCCTTGACCTAATGAACTCAGATGATACCATCTGGAAGTAAACATATCGTTTACCTAATAAACTCAGATGACATCATCTGGAAGTAAACATATCGTTGACCTAATAAACTCAGATGACACCATCTGGAAGTAAACATACCGTTGACCTAATAAACTCAGATGACACCATCTGGAAGTAAACATACCGTTGACCTAATGAACTCAGATGACATCATCTGGAAGTAAACATACCCTTGACCTAATGAACTCAGATGACATCATCTGGAAGTAAACGTACCGTTGACCTAATGAACTCAGGTGACACCATCTGGAAGTAAACATACCCTTGACCTAATGAACTCAGGTGACACCATCTGGAAGTAAACATATCGTTGACCTAATGAACTCAGATACATCATCTGGAAGTAAACATACCGTTGACCTAATGAACAGAAAGTATTTTCTTAGGACCATCATAAAATTAGGACATGATTGAAACTCGTATGTTAGTATCCACAGCGTCTTGTTTTTAACCAAAAAAAAAATCTGTCTGGTTGCCATGGAAACAGAAAAAAGCACTTTTTTTTTTAAAAGTGAATTTCTCCTCTTTGTAGGGCAGAGTCATTGTGACCAAGGCCCAAGGTGTGTAACGTGGCCCCTTTCACACCTTGTATTAAAAGAGTGGGGCCCTTGTATTAAAAGAGTGGGGCAAGTGTACAGGGGCCAATCGATTGGGAAGGGGGATCTTGTCCCGTGCCCCGTATCACAGCTGGCCGGTTCATCAGTTACACATTTTAACATTCAAATTGAGCCTCGATTTCAGCGGTAGCCATTTCCCGCTGCAGGACCGCTTTGAAGAGTCGCGTTTCTGAAACACAACCCGTGCATGTGGGTGGGGGCGTGGAGCGAGTGGGTTCAAAGGGTGTCTGTATCACAACCCGTGCATGTGGGTGGGGGCGTGGAGCGAGTGGGGTCAAAGGATGTCTGTAACACTAGGGTAATGTTATTTTTTTCTTCCATCTTTAAAAAAAGAAAAAAAAAACTTTTGGTTTTATTGCACGGGGGTTAAGTCTCAAAGGTGTGATCCCCTGAACATTGTATCATTATGAAGAACGCAGATTTTGAAGTAGATTGGAAAACTGATGGTGCGCACTACGTACCCAGACTATGCCACGAAAATTCCCCCGACAAGTAAGCCCTAATTTGAGCCTCACTCTGTCCTCATGTCACAAACATTTCCTACTTTCTTAGATGTACTTTATGGACATGGTCGTAAATGAACAGGAAAAAAAAAGACATCAAATCAAGTCAAATTGTCCCTGTCATTTCTTTGAAAGGAAATCATTTTATTTAGACAGCAAGTAAGATGTATGTGTATGTTAATAAGCCGCCATCCATTCGGTGATTTTAGACTCAAGATTGGACAGCTTTATTTGACTCTATTTTTTTGTACCCCTGCGTTCAAAATGGTGACCGGATATTATCCTCAACCCCAACCCCATGTATTTTTTGTTTTGGCTTTTTATTGGGAAGGTGGGGGTCAATGTTGTGCTGTGAGAAAATACGCCCAAGAGTTGTTTTCCCCCCAAGTATTAATTTAATATATTTTAAACTTAGATATACAGCACCCCTTCAGTGCAGAAGATAATTGCGTCCACAGACCATGTCAGATGATCTGTTGGCAAGTGATGGAGGGGTCACAGGCCACGGTATCCCTATAATAATAGTATCGAAATAATAGTAGAAGAAAGCTAAAAATTTCTTGCAACACACTGAGCCTAGATAGGCGGGCACAATATTTGATATGTGCCTCATTCAATCAACACACTGAGCCTAGATAGACGGGCACAATATGTGATATGTGCCTCATTCAATCAACACACTGAGCCTAGATAGACGGGCACAATAT
>MUZC01000635.1:329286-339640 GCA_002072015.1 Radix auricularia | reverse complement strand
TTTAAAATGTAAAGAAATGACTTTTAAATAAAAAAAAATTTCAGGTATATTCATTACACAAGAAAATTCATAAAAATATGTCTAAAATCTAAACACAATTACTGATAACTACATAATGCTGATATCTAACATAAGTACTGATACATAATACGAAAATGCCCTAACACGTCCTGAGTCCACAAAGGGACCAGGCTTAACATGATTTTTTCACTATGTTGTTTTCCTTCACATTCTGTGCCCTTTTAGGGCATTTTTTAAAATGTCCATAACTTAATAATTGAATTTTAAACATATATTTTTTTAGGAGAAATATTTAAATATAAGTAGATCAATATAATGTCAATGAATTTAATTTTTGTTATTGTTAATTAAGTAAAAACAATGGTTAATTTTTTAAAATAACATTTTCCTTATAAAAACAGTTCATTTTAAAGTTCACACTTTAAAATCTTTTTAAGGGGGGGGGGGGGTAATAAAAGGATAACCAAGAAAACATAACGTAAACGTCATTCTGAAACCGCACGTTGATTTCCGTCATTACTAAATAACTTTAACTACTTGTCTTTTTTTTTTTAAATATATTTTTTTTATCCTTTTTTAAAAATAATAATACAAAAAAAAAAACAGCACATAATTTAACTGAACTATTTATGTTACGTTTGAATGTCCGCAAACTATTTCTGTAACATTTGAATGTCCAATAATTCTCTGTCCATCTATGTCCCGAAGATTAATAAATTCCCCGACTCTTGTCATTTTCAACGATAATGGACACGCATTGAAATGAGACGAAGATAGAAATGTACGGACACGAAATGAGCGGCCACATTGTACAATGGTAAATAACGTAATTATACATGCCGTATATGTGGCCTCATCAGAGAGCCCCGCCCTAGTACTTCGTTATTTTATTTCATCAAGAAAAATTATTCAAACTAAATGAAATTATTATAAGCTTTCAGCGCTGGTAATTTGGTTGTTTGTTTGTTTGTTTGTTGTTGTTTTTTTTTAATGTAACCACCCCTCCCCATGATGTTTATTATGACTAGATTCCAATCATAGGCCCAATACACCCCCATCCACACATATAATCATTGCTTTCATTATTTCTGACGTCGAATAAAACTGATTCTTCAGCTTTAGATACGAACTTTAGACATTAATTTCTTAAGCAGGGGCAGCTAACATGACATGTGGCAGCTAACATGACATGTGGAAGCTAAAATGACATTTGACATCTAGCATAACTAGTAACAGCTAACATGACATTTGGCAGGTAACATGACAAGTGGTAGCTAACATGAATTGTGACATGCGAGCCACCCTGACACGTGAAAGCTAACATGACATGTTACAGCTATACTGACATGTGGCAGCTACACTGACATGAGGCAGCTACACTGACATGTGGCAGCTATTGTGACACGGTAGCTACCCTGACATCTTAGTGCCCTTAGCTGGCATCGATACCCTGACAAACACGATTGCTGCTGACCTGCATGTATTGGACATGACTTTGTCAACAAGAGAAGAAGAGTAAAGTCCTCAAGGTTATGTAACCATGCAGTACGGCACCCATCATGCTTGAAGGAGAAACTCTCGTTGATGTGGAGCCATTTATCCACCGTGGCAGCATGGGAGCAAGGGGGAACGGATGTTTTTGTCAGATGGCAAGGGCAGCCTTCCAACAACTCACAAATGTCTTGGTCTCCAGAAACCTAAGAATCAATTTCTAAATAAGGATCTTCAATGCCAGGGTTTATCCACTGCTGCTATATGGAGCCAAGACATTGAGAACGACGGCTGTAAACCTGATCAGAATCCAGTCCTTTATTGATAATTGTCTAAGGAGAATTTCAGAATTCACTGGCCGGACAAAATCTGTAACCTGGGACTGAAGCAGCGGATAAGGCAGAAGCCAACAAAGAAAGAGATTCTCAGGACGCGGTGAAGACGGATTGGTCAAAATCTAAGAAAATCTGCACCCAATACAACAAGGCAATCCTTGAAATAGAACTTCGAGGGAAAGCAAAAAAAGAGGTCGTCCATGAAACACTTGGCACCGAGGCAGACATCAAGAGAATTGGTCATGACCAGAAGTTGCTGGAGAGGCTGGCCCAGGATAGGGATGCCTGGAGGACTTTCGTTGGTGGCCTGTGTGCTTTGAAGTATCACAGTCGTCGACGATGATCAGTGACTGCTGCTCATGGATGAAACGGCTCACATATTCATACCACATACAACATACCACACACCACATTCAATAACATTTTCGTCCATCACCATTTAGCTTTCAAAATTTACCCTCTAACTAGATATCCTACCAAATTTATCCCCCCCCCCAATGTCGGCTAAACTAAATGCCCACAGCGTGTACTGAATAACTTTTGACTTTATTTCACCATGAAAACATCCCCAAACCACATCACCTTTCCCCAACTGTGTGGTTAAAATAGCCAGATTTAACCAGGCACAACTTCTTCCAACACGTAATCCTCACACCACATCACCTATCCCCAACTGTGTGGTTAAAATAGCCAGATTTAACCAGGCACAACTTCTACCAACACGTAATCCTCCAATCAAACACAACCACATCCTCCTCGCCGCCATTAGCACAAGCCCTCGCCAACACTCGTCTCCCATAAGGCTCTATTATTCTCCCTTCTTCTTCCGGCCACCATATTTGTAGTTCGGCTCAGATTTCAACAAAGTCATCCAGGATTTGTTTGTCAATTTAAGGAAAATACGAAACTAATCATACCTGTCCAAACGTGAAATCATTGATTTTTTACGCAACCCATACCACGACGCGTCCCACACACCCGCCCCCCCCCCTTACGTATAAATCACCCTCACGGCACCCGGTCTTGTAAATCCTTCATCTCCCCCCCCCCCGCCTTTTTTTATATAGCCACTGATAGTCCCATGTAACACGACTCACCGTGCAATGATACAACCTTTAGTTTGGGCTGAGGGTAGGGGTGGGGTGGCTAGGAACTGCAGGTTTTCCTGGTGTTGTCAGGACCATCTTAATACTCTAGAGCTGTGCTTTGTGTCTGTGTGTGCGTGTTGGTTGGGGGGGGGGTTGTCGGTGAAATCTGTTAATGACAGTACAGGAAGAACGAGCGGTCGTCTGGTTGGGCAGACATTTTATGGTTTCCTTTTATTTTCTGTCGTTTTTCCTCGGCACGTTGCCGAATTTTAATGAATTTTTTTTTTTTTTTTTAAAGAAAAATGTCTATTAGCAATCTCGTCGTATTTCATTTTTATAGGATAATTTTTTTAGACGGTTCCAATTTTTGTCTCACTGAAATCGGCAATCATTTGGTACCAGGAGGACAGCCTAAAACCTAACACAAATACTTAGCCTAAAACTGTTGTTACAATCAAGTGTGTTTGTCATTATCATTCATTATGTTTGTTTGCAATTGTAATATTTCAGCTTAAGAGGTCATCATATGGCATATCTTTTTATCATATCTAGTATGTGGATGGGAAAGTGATCTATGATATATGTTAGAAAATGCACGACTTTGTCGCCATCGTGTCGTAGGGGTTGGCTTTTCCTCCCCCTCCCCCCGGTGCCGTGACCTTGACTTCCATAGACTCATTGCGTCACGTACGGCAGAATTGATTACTTCCAATCAGCTAAAAGCCTAATGCAGGCAGCGGACGGCATCGTTCAGCTGACCACGTGACACTAGTCTGATTCTATCACCAGGCAACCCAGATTTGTCGTCTGCACTTGGTAGTTTAAAAAAAAAATTAAACAATTACAAGTATGTAATTAAAATATTATTTAGCTATTAAAAACTCCCCGTCTCTATATCTTCACGAATATTTCCATCCACGTGTTTTTTGCTTAATGTGCTCAAGAAATGTAGGTCGCAAAAATCTTCTGTAAAGAAGGGGCGTCTGTAACAGATAAGATAAGATAAGATAAGATAAGATAAGATAAGAAGAAGCGCTAATTGTTGCCATTTCCCTTTGGTTTGATCCATTCTTTGAGGGCAGTGGAACTCAAATCTCCTCTTTAATATTTTTTTTCCTTATCAAATGTTTGAACACGGGATTTTGAAACATTCATTGTTTAAAAAGTATATTAAAAAAATACAAGAGAAATTAAGAAGCACAATTTATATGTAAACATTGTAAATTTCAAGGCATAAATAAATTTTAAAAAAGATCATTCTCTCATGGAATTCAGACTTCTTCTGTGTTCTCAAAATCTTTTGAAGGAGGATTTACACCAAAAGCCATGTATCTATGATGAACTGAGCTGTGGCTGTCAATTGGTTCAGTCCACCATCATGGGCGTCGCTAGAAATTTTTCACGTTTTTTAATTTCCAAAAATGACGTCACGCGCCTATGGGGGAGGGGGTTCCCCAACTTTCTGACGAGGGGGAGGGGGGGTTAAGAATTGTGACGTCACGTCAAAACACGCAACTATAAGCCAAAGTTCCACTTAAATATTCGATTTCTTACTATCTATTTTATTACGTTTTGCACGGATTACCGCGTGTTACGATATCAGAGTGTAGCCTTACACTAAATACACACTAAAATAACAATAAAGTATTTTGAAACATCCTCATTTTCAAATAAACACCACCACCTTAAGGTGCAGTGTGACAGCTTTTTGACGTCAAATTGTGTGTGTGTGGGGGGGGGGGTCTAAGTTTTTGTAACGAAGTGTGACAAGAAGGATGTGGTGGGTTAAAAATCGGCCAAAATCACGTGACGGCATTTATGGACGGCCCCTAACTGACAATGCTATGCAGGTTTCATTTTCAATTAAATTTGAGTTAAGTATAACATAAGTGCCGCAAAAAGTCTTAGAAATTATAAGACTCACAAAATAGCGCTGTAATAGTAATAGCTAAAGTATAACATATATTAATGCATTTAATGAATCAAAAACGTAAGTTCTCATAAGAAAACTACATTTTGCTGTTAAATAATATACGTGTAGAAACTGCAGGATTGCCAAAGATTGATAGAAAATTATTTACAGGCTTTAAAAAAAAAAAAAAAAAGAATAAAAAATAACACGAAAAGTAGTGCAATCGCGGGGTTCCAAAATGCCGTTATTAGATTCTGATTATTTTGGGGCGTCTGCAGCATCTGACTTATCATTGGCACTGAGGACAACAGTACAAGTCAACAGCCAGACATAGCTGAGGCTACTATTTCTAATTTGATTGTCGCTGACACTCCTAAATTGGATATTGGAAGTTATGTCTGGTCACACGACCTTTCAAATGAGTTGAAATTGCAGCTGATTCGTGATTGTTGGACCCCAGATAAAATTTATGATTTGAGAGCTGACAGTGAAGGAAACAGAGATTTTAGTTTTTATATATGCATGGTTATCAGACTATTCACCGTTGATTTTATACTCACAAATGTGAAATGGTGCCTTTTGTTATTATTGCGCGTTGTTTCCGCAAAAAGTAAATCGATGAATTCAGTTGGCATTTGTCATCAAACCATGCACAAAATATAAAGATTTTAACGAAGATCAAGCCAGCCACATGCAAAGCACATGACACAAAGGCTATCATGAAAGCAATTTTGTTGCATTATTGAAAGCCACAGCAGTTTCTATAGATGGGCAGTTGGACTCGTCATTTAGAAGATAAATTCAAGAAAATAGCAACAAACTGGGTCCCATCATTTCTACAATCATATTTTGCGGCATGCATGATCTAGTACTTCATGGAAAAGAATTAAATTCTGGTAATTTTTATGACCTGTTAGAGTTTCGTGCAATCTCGACATGAAGTTCTTGGTAATCATTTGTCAATTGTTTCTTGTAGTGTCAAGTATATCTCGGCAACCATGCAAATCACTATAATTGAAATTTGTGGGTCTCGCTAGCGTGAAGACATTGTTCGTGAAGGAAATAATTCAGTTGCAATTTCTATACTTGTTGAATAGACAAATGACATTTTGGGCATTGAGTTGATGTAACTTGGTGTTAGATTAATTGTCAAAGAACAAAATGGAAAAATGATGGTCACAGAAGAATTCCTGGGATATATTCCAATTGTCTATATAACAGCTGAAGGTTTAGCCAACTGCATCATTAAAATTCATTACAATTTGGATTAGATATGACAAAGCTTGTCGGTTAAGGATACTGCCGTTGTTCTAAAATGGTAGGTAAAGAAGGAGGAATCCAAGCATCATCATAATCTGTGGCACTAAAGCCCATGTAGGGCCCTGGCCTGCTCCACCACATCCTTCCATTCGGATTGATCTATGGTTTTCCTTCTCCATGCTCGAACCCCCAGCTGGTGTAGGTCCATTTCCACGTCATCGATCCATCTCAGTCTTGGGCGACCAGTGAGTCGTCTGCCCCCTAGTTTCTGCCTGTAAATAATTTTTGGTGCTCTACATTCTGGCATCCCTTCAACATGCCCTGGTGTTTCGTGACATAATCATGTATGGAATCCAAGGAATAATTAGAAAATATACCCAAACGCAGCACTTGTACATTGCAGTTCACATAAACTTAATATTGTCTTGAACTATTTAAATAATATGAATGTTATACGAAACACAATAGGAACAATTAAATCAATTGAAGTGTTTTCCGAGAAAGTAATCAGCGAAGAAAACTAATCAAAATGTTCGTTTGCTATGTGAAAATACATGGACACATAAAGTATTTTTGCTAAAAATGTTATTTACAACAGTCAATTATGTAATCAGTTATAATTGCAGCTATACTTCTTTTTTACATTTATATATGCACTCTGTCTTCCATGTAATTAACTTGCAGGGAATTTAGTTCAGCTTTATTGTAACAAATTTATTACCTTTTTCTCAAATGTAGGGGGGGAGGGTGACAAAGGCCCCCTGCCCCCCCCCCCTGTATACGTCCATGTCCACCATACAGTTTATAAGGAGTCTTCAGACAAGAAGTCCATTAATTGACTTTATCTTGAAATTCATCTTGCAGTTAAATATTATGTTTATCACTATCTCTCACTGGGCCAAAGGGGAATGACGCTTTCTGAATTTGTCACAATTTTAGGACGACACTTACCGTTTGAATGACCTACATATTTGGTTACGTCTGCGGGATTCAAGTTGCCGTCGCTCAGATTGTCATCAGCCGCTGTTGTGTGTGTGTGTTGTTTTTTTTCTTTTTTTAAAATAAGATAAAATATCATCATTTTAAATGAAATATTTTATGAGCCTTTGAACTTTACTATTGATTTTAAATATTTCAGACTCATAACAGAGAAGGAAAAAGAGAGCGACGTCCATTTTTCCTTCTAGTTGCAGCAACATGCAAAGAATCAGAATCGAAGCAAGAGAAAAGGGCAATAACCCACAAGGGTGTTCTCATTAATAGTAAGCGATGGATGTATTGATGTAACGGGGATGGTAATAACGGGGATGGTATTAACGGGGATGGTAATGTTTTAGCTTAGTTATTGATTGGCTCTTTGTTCACTCAGACTCAGGCGTCTGTTTCAGTTTCGCCCATTCCTTTTGATGACCTTATCTACAACTGACTCAAGAACAAGAACCATTCTTCCCTTTCGAGTTCTCTCAACATATCTCCTCTTCCATTATTCAACATCAACTTTAGGTTGCCAGTTAAAATGGGTAGAGGGGGGGTGTCAACTGGCATTAGTCGTATGGCGTTGGGAGTCCAGCTGTTAAGGCTCATGCTTTCCATCGCCACTCGCTGTTGAATAATAGATCCACTGTTCTTGAAGCTCTCCATCCTGCTAGCGCGGTTCTGATCTCGACTGATGGCTCCACTTTTTCACAAACACAGCGATATCATTACTGACTCTGAACATTCGCGTCTTGTGCAATGATGCGTGACAAATTAACACCTCAAAGTTTTCTTTCCAGACCCAGGCTCAACCTGTTGTGCTCCCCCCCCCCCCACACCAACTTGAAACAACATCATCATCTTCCGATCTGTTCGCAACCTTCTCCTGCAGGCGGTATCCCGTTATCCGATATCCTCCCAGCTGTCCCCCCACACACCCTTCCCCTCCGTTACTTCATAATCGTAAGAAGTAGAACGTTAAAAAAAGAGTCATAACAATAATGAAGATACATAGATCCATTAACTCTCAAATTTAAGAAACAAATAATTATTTTTTTAAATGAAAATTTATCAAATTTTAGATTTTTTAAACAATGATTAACTAAAAAAATAAGTGAAGCTTTTAGAATAAATTAGTTATGCCTCGATCTGTTTTCAGAAATTCATTTAGCGATCTCTAACGACTGTTAACCATTTCCTATAGTCTCGCAAGACTACCACCAAAGCACTTGAGGACAAATTTAGATTGGCTCTGAATACCACCAGACCTTCTAACTTGATCAGTCGTAATATTCCTAATACATCGGATTTGTCATTACATGGCATACATCTATCAAGAGGAAAGTCAATGATATTAATCGAATATCCGATTTTTCTGTCAGAATATGTCTCTAATGTAAGCATTTATTTTCAAATCCATCATAGTTAATTTGGACAGCTTAATGGACTTTTTTATTTTTTTTAACCAAGAAAATAATGTTTTCACAATTTTCGTATGCTAGCAAACTTTTTTCAAAAGAATTGTTACTTCTAATATTAAATAATAAAAAAATATACTAAACAATTTAAAAAATAAGCAAATTTTTCCTATTTCAGAAACAACAAGCCTTATTGGTGTGCTGCTAGACATGTATGTGGCAGGGACAAACGATATTAACATATTTGTTTAAAAGCTGATATCAAATTATTCATATAGTTAACAGCCTAGTGATATGATGAGAGAGTATGTTTTAGTATAAAACAAACCATAGAATAAGAGAGGAAGTAGGCAGAAATCTTCAACTCATTGAGGACGGTCCGTGTGCGTCCCGTCTCTTGCCCAGAGAGTCTTTCGGTCTTCGGCATTCCTAGCCGGGCATTGTTGGGTGTGAGCCTGCTCCCACACCCAACACCGCGCCTCACGGTGAGGCCATGCCTACCCTTCCGTTGTCCGAAAGGTTCCGTCGCATATATTTTTGGCGATGTCGCCGTGGTTATTAGTTTTTTGGGCCGCAGTCACTTCTGATACCCTACTCATCATCTCCCAGGCCGCGTAGAGGCCAACCACTTCTGGGAGATTTTTTTTTGAGATAGTAGGTGAAATCCTGGCACGAGGCGGCAGAGTAGTCCTACAGTATATCGCCGGACACTGTGGTGCGACCCAATCAGACAGGGTCGACACACTGGTGAAGGCAAGCGCCGCCCAGCCCCAACCCGAAAAGCCCTTGACCCAGCTGGGGGTCAAGTCTTTGCTAAAAGACCATTTTCGCGACAAGTGGTTTGAGGGCTGGGCAAATGGGAATACGGCCAGGAAGGTGTACCAGGGAATACCGCGACCGAGTAAGAGCGACCACTGGTGGGAACTTCAACGCAGCAATCAAACACCCATAACACGGATGAGGACTGATCATTGTCCACTGCGAAGCTACCTGTATAAGTTTGACAACAGAAGGGAACTGGCCTGTCGGCTGTGTGGCTACCCCGAAGAGACGGTGGTCCACGTACTTGAATGTTGCCCCGAGTAGGACGGGGCTTTACAAGATGAAGTTGCGTTACCTGCAGAGGATTACCTCTAGGGCGATACCCGCTTGATGAGACTCGATTGCGATACATTGAACCGGGTCTTAAGAGCATAACGGCTCGACCCAAAAGAGAATGTACATTCGCTAGTACAGCAAACAGACATAAAGTCTAGTGATATAATGAGAGAATATGTTTTAGTTCAACAAACAGCCATAAAGCCTAGTGATATAATGCGAGAGTATGTTTTAGTTCAACAAACAGCCATAAAGCCTAGTGATATAATGAGAGAGTATGTTTAGTACAACAAACAGCCATAAAGCCTAGTGATATAATGAGAGAGTATGTTTAGTACAACAAACAGCCATAAAGCCTAGTGATATAATGCGAGAGTATGTTTAGTACAACAAACAGCCATAAAGCCTAGTGATATAATGAGAGAGTATGTTTAGTACAACAAACAGCCATAAAGTCTAGTGATATAATGCGAGAGTATGTTTTAGTACAACAAACAGCCATAAAGTCTAGTGATATAATGAGAGAGTATGTTTAGTACAACAAACAGCCATAAAGTCTAGTGATATAATGAACGAGATGTTTTAGTACAACAAACAGCCATAAAGTCTAGTGATATAATGAGAGAGTATGTTTAGTACAATAAACAGCCATAAAGTCTAGTGATATAATGAGAGAGCATGTTTAGTACAACAAACAGCCATAAAGCCTAGTGATATAATGAACGAGTATGTTTAGTACAACAAACAGCCATAAAG
>MUZC01000635.1:291074-306774 GCA_002072015.1 Radix auricularia | reverse complement strand
TGTGTGTGTGTGTGTGTGTGTGTGTGTGTGTGTGTGTGTGTCTGTGTGTGTGTGTGTGTGTGTGTGTGTGTGTGTGTGTATACACTTATAGTAAATAAGTGGGTATTTTAGTAAAAACAGTTTTCGGGTAGCGCAAATCACAAATCAAAATATAAGCATGTTAGGTCTTCGTATATTTTATATCATAGAAAATACTATGTGAAAGGTTTAGTCAAATGGTTGTCAATGAAATGTAACGTTGACACAGGCATATTGACACTGTATTAACCTGGACTTTAAAAGGCAAAAAACTTGGAACAATTGCCAGAATTCGTATGAGTTATTTTAGTAAGGAGGATTGAGGAATTAGCGTTTAGGTGAGGGAATGTTAGGTGGTAGAATTTGAGCGTTAGTGAGGAGAAGTAAAAGATGGTCCCACAATTCAATGCTAGAGGAGAGAGTTAAAAAAAAAAAATTAAAAATTCAAAGCCAAAAATACCCAGCCATTGGTTTATAAACATGGTGTTGGTACAAGTGAAAATGTGATTAGTCGGTCCACATGCAAGGCATTTCACTAAATAACAACTTAAATCAAAGAAACAACTCAGTATTGTAAATACATCTAAGAATTTTAAGGCCTATCTTTAAAAAAATTGCAATTTCCAGATCGGTAACAAAACATGAAATCAGAGGTCCACTGTTTCAAAAGATGACATTTAAAAAAATAAAAACTTTGAGCGGTCCTTTTATTGGCCATCTACCCCTTGTACCCAATCAACCAGCGCCGCCTATTGCCCATCTTACACTTGTACACAATCAACCAGTGCCGCCTATTGCCCATCTTACACTTGTACCAAATCAACCAGCGCCGCCTATTGCCCATCTTACACTTGTACACAATCAACCAGTGCCGCCTATTGCCCATCTTACACTTGTACCCAATCAACCAGCGCCGCCTATTGCTCATCTTACACTTGTACCCAATCAACCAGCGCCGCCTATTGCCCATCCACCACTTGTATCCAATCAACCAGCGCCACCTATTGCCCATCTTACACTTGTACCCAATCAACCAGTGCCGCCTATTGCCCATCTTACACTTGTACCCAATCAACCAGCACCGCCTAAAGGCTCCACCGTTTGGTGGATGGATGCTGTCCTAGGAATAATTTTAAACAGAAAGTAATAAACTCCACTGAAGTTGGAAGAGCTGGATTAGTCTAAGTGCAGATTTCTTTGTAAAAAAAAAAGGTTATGCCACTCTGTTAATGACATGAACAATATGTCTACTTGATCATAACATGCAGTTTTATTTCTCTCTCTCCATATGCTATGCCAATAGACCAAACCTAGAACTACATACCGACCTATATATGTGTTGTGCATATTTGCAGTGCATTTACTCATGCCAGTCAAGCTTACAAAATTAAGAGATTCGTTTGAATACACGTCAAAGAAAGAAGGTAAAAAAAAAAAGTGAAGAAAAATAAATGTATTTCAAACCCTAGACTTGGATTAGACATGGTAAATTCGTATTTTCAAATACTTAAATTATTTTTTTTTTAAATCCTAGCTTACAAAACAATGGCGATAGCACTGGGTGAAGTTTCTTTCCACTAAATTAACTCCCTTGTTCAAACATGTACAGTTGCACACTTACAAAGAAACACAACTCTTGATAGGTGTTAGACTTCAAAGTTTTAAGTAGTAGATAATGTTCTTCTTTTTATATACATCATTACATTCAACACCTCACCCGGATAAACATAAATGGGAAACACTTTCCTTGTTCCAAACGCAAGAATAAACACATACATTTTCCTGCTTTCAGTCGGGAATTCGGGAGTGGAATGGTTTGCCTAACAAACCAAGAGAACAAACGTACAATCTACAATTAAAACCCTAATAGAAACGGAAGGCATTAGATATGGATAAGCGTAGGACGCTGAAATCTTATATCAAGAAGGACCGTCTGTTATTGACTAGACAGTGATATGAAGGAGTTAAGGAAAACACGTCAAATTAACAACATAGAAAATAAAACTTTATCTTGTTAATGAGATCTTGTAGTGGTACTGAGCTAGGATCGATGGCCGGGAGAATAGTTCAATATGTTGTCGTTATTAAAACAACAGTGTGGTCGAGATATGAGTTACTGCTATATACTGTGTATATCATTAGTTGTCGTTTTTAAAACAATAGTGTGGTCGAGATATGAGTTACTGCTATATACTGTGTATATCATTAGTTTTCGTTATTAAAACAACAGTGTGGTCGAGATATGAGTTACTGCTATATACTGTATACATCATTAGTTGTCGTTATTAAAACAACAGTGTGGTCGAGATATGAGTTACTGCTATATACTGTGTATATCATTAGTTGTCGTTATTAAAACAATAGTGTCGTCGAGATATGAGTTACTGCTAAATACTGTGTATATCATTAGTTGTCGTTATTAAAACAATAGTGTGGTCGAGATATGAGTTACTGCTATATACTGTTTATATCATTAGTTGTCGTTATTTAAACAATAGTGTAGTCGAAATTATGAGCTACTGCTATATACTGTATATATATACTTAGTTGTTGTTTTGTCACAAAGATTTATAAATGTTAACAAAATAAAATAAAAAATAAATATGAATAAATAATAAATTGCTTACTAGCTGATTGAAATCTGTTCGCGTTCATTTGAAGCACAAACTTTTATTCTTACATGCATAACTACTGCATTATATAGACTACTCTATGTGATAGTTTATTTTTAAAAAATACAAACAAATTTATTACAAAATTACCAAAAGATGTTCAAAAGTGTGTGTGTGTGTGTGTGTGTGTGTGTGTGTGTGTGTGTGTGTGTGTGTGTGTGTGTGTGTGTGTGTGTGTCTGTGTGTGTGTGTCTGTGTGTGTGTGTGTCTGTGTGTGTGTATTGGACAAGAAGGGGTGTCACGTTTTTGAATGTTAGAAAATATCGATTTAGTAATTTAGTTGAAAGGTTTTTTTTGTTGATGAGTCCACGTTTATTCACATTAATTTAATAAACATATAGGGTCCAGAAATCCCAGTAAGATTGATGTATATCCTTTGACTGTATTATTTGTTGCGTCATCCATGACTCATGTCTTGATTTTTCTAAAGCGCTTATAAGTGTGAATATTTTTTTAAAAACAGGAATGTATCAAAAGATTTTTTAAACACCAGACTTTACTGGCCCCGGTATGAAAATACCTGGTGTGAGATATCATATCATAGCTAGGGAGATAGCTTCATACGCTCGTGAATCTGTGAGAGTGCAACAGTTGCATGCTCTGAACATGATGGAACTGACAAGAGGTTGTGTGTGTTTGGAGGGTGTGTATGTGTGTGTGTGTGTGTGTGTGTGTGTGTGTGTGTGTGTGTGTGTGTGAGGGGTGGGTGTGTGTATGTGTTGGGGGTGGGTGTTAAAACGTTTAAACAGAAACTCGTCTTGATATGATGGACAAAGAGACATTTCGGAATGATTCTTTGGTGGATGCGCGAAGAGCCAGCATCTGAATCTAGCGAGGAGGGTCTCTGATTCTCAGTTGTAAAAATCTGACTGCCAGTAAGGAGCGCGTATCTGGCTCTAGACAGGAGCAAGCCACTGGCTCTAGAGAGAAGTGAGCCACTGGCTCTAGAGAGAACCGGCCCACTGGCTCTAAAGAGAAGCAGGCCACTAGCTCTAGAGAAAATTGACTCTGGCTCTAAAGAGAAGCGAGCCTCTGTCTCTAGAGAGAAGTGAGCCACTGGCTCTAAAGAGAAGCGAGCCTCTGTCTCTAGAGAGAAGTGGGCCTCTGGCTCTAGAGAGAAGCGAGCATCTGGCTCTAGAGAGTAGCGAGCCTTTGACTCTAGAGAGAAGTGAGCCACTGGCTCTAGAGAGAAGCGAGCCTCTGGCTCTAGATAGAAGCGAACCACTGGCTCTAGAGAGAAGCGAGTCTCTGGCTCTAGAGAGTAGCGAGCCTTTGACTCTAGAGAGAAACGAGCCTCTGGCTTCAGAGAGAAGCGAGTCTCTGACTCTAGAGAGAAGCGAGCCTCTGGCTCTAGAGAGTAGCGAGCCTTTTACTCTAGAGAGAAACGAGCCTCTGGCTTCAGAGAGAAGCGAGTCTCTGTCAGCACATACATCAGCCCCATATCAGGCGGTGAGAACATCACAATGAAGTACAATTAACCGTCTGTAGTCTGGTCCCACGACAAGGTGTTAGGAAGTCGTAAAGCATCCTGGCCCGAGGTACTTGTTCGAGCTGGAGCAATCAGAGATATGGGGGACCCCACAGTAAGCCACTGCGAGCTGTCAGGTTCAGAAAGGTTTAAGAGTGGCTGATGGTGGGTGGGGAAGGGAGGAGGGATGGCTAACAGGTTCTCTCCCTTAATGCCTTTCTTTATGATGCATTCGGTTTTTCTCTTTTTTCCCCCCTCTTTATCTTGTTCATGTTGTGGTTGCTAGTGAGCACACAATTGTAACAATACAAAGACTTTCTAAGGGTAACTTCGCTCTCTGCACTTTCCCTCTTTTAAGAAAATATTTGTGCAGATGTTGCTGTTATATTTTTTTTATTCTAACTTGAATCATTGATTGCGCGAATGTCTACTTCCTTTTTCCATTATTTGTATTGCCCAGTCTCAATCACTGAACATTCAAACTCTATTTAAAAGCTAATTACGCCAAAATTTAGAAGGAAAAAAAAAAGATGGATGGATTCATCCGATTTTCCTCCTACTTCCATTCTTAATTCATTTTCTTTTTTCCATCGCCCGTTTTTAACCCATTTCTCTGCTATGACATTTTCTTCAACTTGACTCCAACCTTCTCATACCAGGCATGGATCCTTTCTTTTTCGTCTACCAAATCTGTTACAATTACAATGTACATCGCACTATCCTAGAACTCCCCTCAATCTAACCCAGTCTTTTTTCAATCTATTGCACCCCTCCCCACATTACGTTATTATCATATACAATTTCGGAGCAACCGCGTCTTTCCATCTCGTTGCTCTCATATCTCTAGACCCATTTCTTCTTTCCTTGTCCCACAATCTTGTCTCTACTCCAGGCCGTTTGATTGCAAAGTTCTCTAAAGCCGCTCCCCCCCCCAACATCGTTTCATTGCCTCCATCTAGCGCCTACCTGCCCTAACATCGCTACAATCGTTATGTTTACCATACGTTTCATTACCCCAATCTCTTTGTCTGGCCAGGCTTTAATGTTATATTAATCACACCCTTACCTTTCCCTCTGTCGGGCCGTGCAGCGGGTCCAAATCAGTGCTCTCTCCGGGAGCCAGCTTGAATAGCGTTATTTTCCCTCGTAACTAACAGGATCATAGCAACTTTGAAAGCGGATCACTAATGAATGACATTCAGGAATGGGGGAGCAGCTACATTTACAAGTAATATTTCAGCGCCATTCAATTACGTAAATAGGCCTCGTCATAATATGGCGGAAAGGACAAATTTCGTAAAAAATTTAATGAAGGCTACGACACAATATGTAAATGTAGGTATATTGAGAAGGATGTAGCTTATCAAATATTTCTTAATTTTTCGTTAATTTAAGACAGCTTGTTGGACTTGAAAAATGAAAAACGTTTTCGTTATTTTACAATGCTAGCAATTTTGAGAACATAGTGATTCGACAGTATGTATGCTTACAATCATTGTTCCGCTAAAATGTAATCTAAAAATAGAACATCACTTATTGAGCTATGACGTTTTCTGGTTTTAGAAATGACAAACCCTATAGTTTAACTTTACAAAAGAATCTGGAAATAAAATTAATACATTTATTTATCAACACACACACACACACACACACACACACACAGACACACACACACACACACACANATTATATATATAATAGCCCAGTGGTGTGGGTATGTTTGTAACGTAACGCGTAACGCAAGAGATGTACCACAGTCTACAGCAGTTAGTTTAGTTGAAAAATCGTGTTTTGATGAGCACTGTAAAAAAGGATGACGTCATTGTTTGGTGTGCATCGGTGCGCAAAATACGGTGCGCAAAATACAACCCCTATTATTATTATTAAATAAATACTTTGCGTACATTTCATAAATGTTAATAATTCGTATTTATCAAAAAAGGACAAGTTAGTTGGTCTTTAAAAAAAAGGTTGGCGCCGTAGGCGCCCAAAAAAAGGGGGCGCCGCAGGCGCCACGGCGCCCGGCACAATCTATCAAAAAAGGACACCAAAAAACGGGGGCGCCGCAGGCGCCACGGCGCCTGGCACAATCTAGTATATATATAAAGGATAGACAGAGACAGACATAGAGAGGCAGACATTAAATTATACTTTGCCGGCGTTTATGTTTTCGACACACTGAATCTACCCAACAGTTAAACAAGTCGTTACAACATCAGCCGCTCTACGAATCAGCCAGACGTCATACTCTTAAAGATTGAAACAATAAAGCAGGAAAGCCTCAATCAAGTATCCGACTTAACTAATTAACTAATTATATGTTTTTTAAAGCAACGAAAATCAGTCATTTCTTTTTTTTTTTTTAATTAGAGGGGAAAAGATTGCTGCCAATACCTTGAAGCAAGAAAGATAGAACTGGATTTCTTTTCAGCATCGCTTTTGTCTGAACAACAAAATAAAAAATATATTCCTACAAGTAACTAAAGCGTTACAGCCATAGACCAAATTATTGCGCTATCTAAATTTTATCTACTTTTTAAAGGCAGAGCTCTCCTTCTGCTAGAGATGTGAATCCCATCGTTTGTTTTCCGTCTCATCCAATCGAACAGCGCAGCCTCTACGCGTCACAAATCTCTGCCAATCTCAAAAAATGAGGATGATGACGCAATTTTTCAACATGAAAATAATGAAGTATGAAGAGAAGAAGTCGATTCAAGGATTAAGCATAAGGAATTTCTTAAGAGCTTTTCCTTAGGACAATCAAAACAAAATACGGGTATTCTGGAATTGATAAACTGTAAATTCCTTGGTATCTTCATTTTTAAGAATTAAAAAAGCCCCCGTAAAAACAAAGTTTTAGACTAAAAATCAATTATATATGAGAAATAAGTAAAAGTATTGATTACGTACAATATAACACGCACGGCGCGACTATACCCCTGTGACATCGAGGGCTGGAGTGAACCTCCAGTGACCTGTGGAGGTCAACTATAGCAGACAGCTACACATGCTACATAGAGATACACAGAGATAAACCTTTTAAAATTCATTAATTTAATTACGGTGCATTCGATCGATCTGAAATTTGATACAATGCATTGTTAGGTGACACAAGTCTATGAGCAAAATTTCAGCTCGATATAATCACGTGAAGTGGGTCATTTTTTACCACGACAGACAGAAAAAAAAGACAAAACGTTGAAGTTAAATAAGGTATTTAATAACGGAAACTCGAGAATTTGCTTAGGTTCCATAACTCGTCAATTCAACTGATCTCTTACTTGGTGGCTAATTCAATGTATCTCTTACTTGGTGACTAATTCAATGGATCTCTTACTTGGTGGCTAATTCAATGTATCTCTTACTTGGTGGCTAATTCAACGGATCTCTTACTTGGTGGCTAATTCAATGGACCTCTTACTTGGTGGCTAATTCAACGGATCTCTTACTTGATGGCTAATTCAATGTATCTCTTACTTGGTGGATAATTCATTGGATCTCTTACTTGGTGGCTAATTCAATGTATCTCTTACTTGGTGGCTAGGTCAGTGGATCTCTTACTTGGTGGCTAATTCATTGGATCTATTACTTGGGGGCTAATTCAATGTATCTCTTACTTGGTGGCTAATTCAATGGATCTCTTACTTGGTGGATAATTCATTGGATCTCTTACTTGGTGGCTAGGTCAGTGGATCTCTTACTTGGTGGCTAATTCAATGTATCTCTTACTTGGTGGCTAATTCAATGGATCTCTTACTTGGTGGCTAATTCAACGGACCACTTACTTGGTGGCTAATATAGTAGTGGTAGACAGTAGTGGCATACAGAACCCACGGACAAATGAGTTTGAGATCTCGCGACTAAAAGACGAAACTTAGCTGACGTCAGTTCCACCCTGAGGTAAAAGATTAACCTGCAACTGACGTCACCTTATCTCAGAAAGACCCCGAGCACGATTGTAGCCCCGGAGGTAGCCACAAGCAGGAGCAGATTGTTTTATTCCCTCGGTCTTATCTCGCATCGGACACTATCGAAGATCTTTTTCTTTTAAATTAAAATTTATTTACATTAACTGCTGAATTCCCCGGGCCCATGTCATGAACCGATGTCCTAAATGCAGAAGGTAAACGAAAAGAACAAGCAAACAAATTGCTAAAAACGCTAAACCCATAAAACAGATTATTTCATGGACTAAGTACACAACTTATCACAATACGAGATAATCAAACGATGTGTGTGAATAAAACACCACATATAAAGATTTAATAATTGGTAGATTCACGTGTAGACCTTTCTGTAATTGCCTTTACTAGTAAAAATAAATAAACACACATGTTAAATAAAAATTACATACCAATTATTTAACATAACCGATCATTGCAATCGATTACATTAAGAAATGTCAATTCACTTTATGCTTTTAAAAGAGTTCAAAAGTTTTTTGGTGGGAAATGTTTGTTTTCAAGTAGTCTTTTATTTGTCTTATTTATTCAAAGCTTAAAAAAGCATTTTCTCGATGTTGCCATCAAAAATATTTTGAGAATCTCCGAAGACATCTTGGTGTGTTGGTCCGTGCAGACAACATTTTACGACGCATTGGTTGAGAGATATACCTGTTTGTGACGTCAGTTTATCACGCCCTTCATAAATGAGACACTCAAGGCGCACCTCCTCTCACACAAGTCACATCCGACCCTATTACCCCGCCGCACCTCTCGCTATCTTCTATTCCACACCCCCCCCCCACCACCCAGCAGTCACCATTGCCTCACCTGCATGCAGTTTACCTTTTAATAACGTCAGCCCTTGTTTACGCCTAGCGCATCTTCAAAACTCACTATCTCTCTCCCTCCCCCCTCTCTCTCCCTGCCCCCGTCTCTCTCTCCCCCCCCCTCTCTGTCCCCCCCTCTCTCTCACTCTCTCTCTCTCTCTCTCACACACACACACAGACACACTCAATTACCTCACACGCAAGACGTTTTTCTCTCTGTTACCAAATATTACCTGAAAGGTGAGTACTTGAAAAGACGGGGTGAATACGGAGTTGGATCTCGGCTTTTGACGTTCGTGTGGGCTCGGAATTAATTTAAAAACAGAACTTCCTATTTACTTTACGATACACAGAATAAGAAAACAATGACATCAGAAAACCTACGCCTCCTAAAAAATGCCCCCCCCCCCCACTAAAACTCAATATAGCTTCATGCGGTCTTTGAATCTCTTTGTTAAACACACAGGCTGGAGTCAAAAGTTTTTTTTAATAAACTCACTCTCTGTGTTAAAACGATGAAATAGATTTTATGGATTTATAATGGGTTAAAGTTACAAATAGAATAGGCGTTATAAAATCGTTTCAGATTCAACTTTGTTGATGGCCTGTTGTTTTTAAGTGGACACATAAATATGTGAGTGTGAATATTTTTTTTTAAAAAAGTAAATAAAAATTCGAATGAGTGTGTAAACGCAATTTCCAACAAAGAATTTCCGACTCTTTTATTCAAGGGAAATCATTCTAGATTACAATAAAATTCCTTTAAAATCAATAATTCCGGAAGTAAACAAAACAATTGCTATCTACAAATTGCTGCTAAAATTACGGGAGTCGAACGAAAAGAGATTTTTCCTAAAATTCCTTCTCCAAAATTGTTCTACATATTATAAGCTATCTGTTTGGCGTTTGGTTCAACTCGATTACTGTTATAGTTGCCGAAAATTTTACAAAATACTAAATAACTTTACACCCCATTTTTTCCCCAGGAATTCCAGTAAACCTTTTCAATTTCCTTAACATACATGCAAAATATCTGAACCCTCTGTCTGGTATGGAAGTTGCTGTTCAAAGCTCGAACAAACAGGACGGGCGTTTCCCCATTTTTTCCCCATAAAGAAATTGCGTTAAAAAATAATAAAATATCATGTTAATGTTGGAAGTGAAGCTACTAGTCATAATATTAGCAAGTAAACGAAACAAAGACCTTGCCTGATTGAATAAAGTTTGGAATTCTGTGAAAACTGAAAACATCTCTTGGCTGAGGAAAATTAAGGATTGGATAAATGGATGGCAGGACACGGAGCGAGGAGAAGAGAGGTAAATAAAGGGAGAGGAGAGTGAGAGAAGGAAAGTGAGAGAGAAGAGTGAGAGAGGGACAGTTAGAGAGGGACAAGGCAGAATTTGTTCATATAGCTTTCGCGGGAAAAAATTGTCTGAATAGATCTTTACAATGATTAGAAATGAGAAATTTGGCGGATTACAGATTTGTGTCCTTAACTGGGGACGTGGGAAACGAGAGGAGAATGAAGATCCTTTCTATGTAACAGAACTTTGGAACTGAAAGATTTTTACAATAATATTCTGTTGAAAAAAGTGGGGAAATGGTGAAACATATGTTGCTTATGCTAAATAGATTCATTACTGGAGAATATTCAAAACTGACAAGAATAACAACATTAGTTAAATCATTAAACCTTGAAACACTAGAGGATAGAAGAACCAAGAGTGAATTAGCAATTATACATAAAGCCATTAATTCTAATTTAGAAATACAACACAAAGATAACTTAATACAACCCTCAGATAGACATAAGGATAAAAACACCTTTCCTATTCCGTATGCAAGAACACATACAAGTTTTCTTTTTTCCCGTCCGGAATTCGGGCGTGGAATGACTTGTCTGAAAAAAACAGGAAAACAACACTTTATCAATCTACAAAACTATAAAAATAATACAGGACTAAACACAAACCATAGATAAGCGTAGGACGCATTAATCTTCTGTATAGAAGGAGCACCTGAAACAGAAAAGATAAGATAAGATAAGATAAGATAAGATAAGATAGACTCGATGAGATAGGTCTGAGATTAAAATGACTTGAAGGGTCTGACCTAAAATTGTAGAAACTTTATTAAAATAATGATGATATTCAACAGCATTGATGAAATAGGGATAGTTTTGGTGAAACTAGATGAGTCAGGGCTGAGATATTTTGGTGAAACTAGATGATTCAGGGCTGAGATATTTTGGTGAAACTAGATGAGTCAGGGCTGAGATATTTTGGTGAAACTAGATGAGTCAGGGCTGAGATATTTTGGTGAAACTAGATGAGTCAGGGCTGAGATTCTGATATAACGTTAAACAACTATTTCCCCGAATCGACTTAAACGCTGCCAACGTTTCTGGTCCTAGATTGTATCTTTGGTCAACCCCGTGATTCACTTTCAGTTGTCCAGGTCTGTTAACTCTCTCCGAAGTCTTCACTTCACTAAATTAGCATGGATAGCGTCAACTGTTTGTGATATGAGACTAGCTTTATACGTGTGAGACGATTGAAGCTAAATGGTCGATTAAATAATAAAAAAGAATGTTCACATTCCGCCCTACTAGAGTATATTCCTTCAGCCAAATTTTTTTCGTTATTCTAATTCTTAACTTTAATGAACGATCAGAGCGTTCAGCATAGAATATTACAAATAAAAACCCATAAATCCCTGCAAGCAGCATTACCCGGAACAGGACGGTGCAACACCGATGCGGACAAGGTAGGCGAAATCTTATCTGTTACAAACGCTCCGTCTATACAGAAGTTTATTGCGTCCTACGCTTATACATGGTTTGCGACTAGCCCTGCATTTTTTATTAGAGTTTTAAATGCTGATAAAGTGTTGGTTTTCCTGGTTTTATCCAGGCTACCCAAGACACGTCCGAATTTCAAGCACATTCCAAGGGGCCATTGCTGCATTGTACCTACCGATTACGCACGTGAGACCCCCTGCTTGATTTTGAACTTCGGTCTTACCAAACTCTATTGGGATTAAGAAATGCGGGCTTAACATGGTTCGGAAAAAGGAAAAAAACAAACATTTTTTTTTAAAAAAAAAGAGCGAGATGAAGGGAGGCTATTTCTCAACCTTCTTTTTATGAATGTAAGTAAGCGCGTGTGGAAGAAATCTAATCCGAGTTTTATACCTCTATGCACGTGCGAGGAACATTTAAGTGCTCATTCTTCAGAAACGAGAGATTGTCTACGTCTATGTGAGTAAAGCTGTCTGCTGGGGGGATCTGTTGTTTTTTGGGGGTCGTGTGGATTTGTGGCTTTGTGTGGGTGAATTGTGTACCTGCAGTTTTGTGTTGGTGAATTGTGTACCTGAGGTAATGTCTGGGTGAATTGTGTCCCTTCGGTTTTGTATGGGTGAACTATGTACCTGTGGTTTTGTGTGGGTAAATTGTGTACCTGTGGTTTTGTGTGGGTGAACTATGTACCTGTGGTTTTGTGTGGGTGAACTATGTACCTGTGGTTTTGTGTGGGTAAATTGTGTACCTGTGGTTTTGTGTGGGTGAACTATGTACCTGTGGTTTTGAAAAAAAAAATTTTATTTTTTTTTCCGGACTGTATTAAAAAAGGACAAAATCTTAATGCTAAGAGTAATTTTAACGTCTCCCATCAATGCGCTATCTCTTAATGACTCAGTTCTATCCAGCGGCTCATTAAATGAGGTTTTCAGGCAGAACTTTAGAAAAATAAATTGTCCACACCAGGTAGATACTTTTCTTGGAATTGTCCCCACAGTAAACCCCAGTGCTAGCTGACGTGACTTACTTGGTTTTATTTCCAATGCTATTGTCTCACTGCCGAGGTACATCACTCTTACAGTAAATTGTAATTAGTGTGATAGCCAATGTTGAAAAGGAGATTTTACAAGGTAACCACATCAAGTACACTACCACATCAAGTACACTACCACATCAAGTACACTACCACATCAAGTACACTACCACATCAAGTACACTACCACATCAAGTACACTAAACAACAACAAATCAAACGGCGAGTGAAATCCAGATGCCGTTCGCCCACTTTCATAGTTTACCATTTAGATTTTACAAGGAAGAATAAGAGACTAAGATTCTGGTCCCCAAAAAACTTCAATGCCCACAAGCTAGTGGAAGGGCATCAAAGTTTCTCTCCCTCTGTTTAACCTTGTCCATCAACGCCCCTCCCCCTTCAATGTCTCTCCAGGCGATGCCCATCACCACAGAATCTTTAGGCGCCCCATTCTCCTTGGCATCACCTGTCTCCGTTTTGGTTAAAAGCACCCCCACCCCAACTTTTTTCATTATTTAATGGGTCCATGTTTGATTTTGTCTGGTATTGAGTATTGCCAGGTGATGTGTGGTGTTATGTGGTGAAGTGTGGGGTTATGTGGTGGTGTGTGGTGTTATGTGGTGAAGTGTGGTGTTATGTGGTGCAGTGTGGTGATGTGTGGTGATGTGTGGTGATGTGTGGTGTTATGTGGTGAAGTGTGGTGTTATGTGGTGAAGTGTGGTGTTATGTGGTGAAGTGTGGTGTTATGTGGTGAAGTGTGGTGCTATGTGGTGGTGTGTGGTGTTATGTTGTGGTGTGTGGTGTTATGTGGTGGTGTGTGGTGTTATGTGGTGAAGTGTGGTGAAGTGTGGTGTTGTGTGATGTTATGTGGTGGTGTGTGGCGTTATGTGGTGAAGTGTGGTGTTATGTGGTGAAGTGTGGTGAAGTGCGGTGTTATGTGGTGGTGTGTGGTGTTATGTGGTGGTGTGTGGTGTTAGGTGGTGAAGTATGGTGTTATGTGGTGAAGTGTGGTGTTATGTGGTGATGTGTGTTGATGTGTGGTGTTCTGTGGTGATGTGTGGTGATGTGTGGTGTTATGTGGTGAGGTGTGGTGATGTGTGGTGTTATGTGGTTATGTGTGGTGTAGTGTGGTGTTATGTGGTGATGTGTGATGTTATGTAGTGATGTGTGGTGTTATGTGGTGATGTGTGGTGTTATGTGGTGTTGTGTGGTGTTGTGTGGTGTTATGTGTTGATGTGTGGTGTTATGTGGTGATGTGTGGTGTTATGTGGTGTTATGTGGTGATGTGTAGTGTTATGTGGTGATGTGTGGTGTTATGTGGTGATGTGTAGTGTTATGTGGTGATGTTTGGTGATGTTTGGTGTTATGTGGTGATGTGTGGTGCTGTGTGGTGTTATGTGGTGATGTGTGGTGTTATGTGGTGATGTGTGGTGTTATGTGGTTATGTGTGGTCTTTTGTTGTGATGTGTGGTGTTATGTGGTGATGTGTGGTGATATGTAGTGTTATGTGGTGATGTGTGGTGTTATTTGGTGATGTGTAGTGTTATGTGGTGATATGTGGTGTTATGTGGTGATATGTGGTGTTATGTGGTGATGTGTAGTGTTATGTGGTGATGTGTGGTGTTATGTGGTGATGTGAGGTGATTTGTGGCGATGTGTGGTGTTATGTAGTGATGTGTGGTGATGTGTGGTGTTATGTGGTGATGTGTGGTGTTATGTGGTGATGTGTGGTGATGTGTGGTGTTATGTGGTGATGTGTGGTGATGTGTGGTGTTATGTGGTTATGTGTGGTCTTATGTTGTGATGTGTGGTGTTATGTGGTGATGTGTGGTGTATTTTTAAGTGAGCACAGTAATCTACCAACCTCCCTGAATTTATTTATTTTTTAAATATTATTTTTCGTTTCATCAGGTAAATACTGTGTTATTTTTTAAACATTAATACTCCTGTTATCAGTTAAAAAAGAATCATTAAATATCCGAGTTCAATCTCCTATTCATTGTGGCATTATCCTGTCTAAGAACAGTTGTAGGATGCATCACTCACTCGTGGTGGGGAATCCTTTTTTAAAAAATAAAACTTTTTTCTTTTCTTTTTTTCTTTTTTTTTAAAGATTGTGTTCTTTGAAAAGATCTAAATTCAGGTTTCATGTTATTTTAATACTTTTTGTAATGTCAGACAAAAAAATCTAGTGGGTAAATTTACTTTGAAAGTCTGCAATGTGTGTCCTTCCTGTACATAAACCCAATATCGATTTTTAACAGCAGCCCTGAAACTTGACATCTTAAAACATTACGAGAATAACAAAACGACAAGTTACTTACTAATAATATCTCCTTCTGTGCTTTTTACGCTAGCATTTACTTGAAGTCAAATTGGAACACGTTTTAGTTTCCGATTTTCATTATCTCTGCCTTACAAGTTCCTGGGTAAAGGCAATAACAAAAAAAAATCATGTTAAGCCTGGTCCCTTTTGGAACTCAGGACGTGTTAGCGCATTTTCGTATTATGTATCATTACTTATGTTAGATATCAGCATTATGTAGTTATCAGTAATTGTGTTTAGATTTTAGACATATTTTTATGAATTTTCTTGTGTAATGAATATACCTGAAAATTTTTTTTTTTAAAAGTCATTTCTTTACATTTTAAAATTTTTTATTTTCTCTTTAATCTAACTACAAGTGGTTTGTGGTCACTGAAATAGGACTCATAAATGAAACATTCTAAATTGTAATCAGCTAATCGCCCAAATACTCCGTCAATTGTTGTTTGATAGATCGTGGTTGCCAATCTTGTTGAAAGTAGTTGAATGTTGAAGCTTGTTTCGAAAAAGTTTTCAATTTCTGCCCCTGGGCCGCTAAGATCTTGATTGAAGTCACCACAAATGATGACGTAAAACTCTCTAAACTTTTACACATATTCTAATGACGTCAACAA
>MUZC01000635.1:274087-290864 GCA_002072015.1 Radix auricularia | reverse complement strand
TTAAGTATGAATTTAATGTAACATACACACTTTTTCACTCCAATTCCATTTCCCTCTTCGGGCTTGTAAAAATAACACGCCCCGTATGCAGACGAAATAATCTTTTGCTTTGCGTTAACCACTCTGTCTCCATAACAGCCACCCCGCCTCAACTCCTACTCCGCCAGTTAGAAGGGCTACACAAAAAAACCAAAAAAAAACCGACAACATCAGGCTGCAGTACCTGCACAATTAGCCAGCATTTCAAGACAAGAGCGGCCGTTTCAATATTTTCGGCTTTGTGCGCATGAAAAAGCGCGCATTTCCTGTACGAAGGTTTGACGTCACTTCCTTGGCTCCACTGCCAACGCTGTTTATCAAAGAAGAAAACTTTGATTTTTACTGCCTAAAAAATGCGCATAGGCGTCATTATGAGGTACACGGGCTTTTAGAGGGCTGTTAGACTCTTGACTCGAGCTCTCCTTTAAAACAATTTATATAAGGAAAACACACGTTTATGTTAATATTTTTTACAAACATTTTTTTTTCTTATTTAAAATCCCTTTACCCCTACCTAGACCAACCCCGCTCCCCACGTTATGTTGCATTTATTGAACAAAAATTCGTATTTCTAAACGTAAATCCTCTATAAAAAAAAACAAAAAAACTACCGTTGGCGGCACCCTCTTTCCCATTATATAATATGTATCCGCCACTTGGCGCCGCCTTCTGTTTGGTACGCAACATTGGCGTCGTCCGTGCGCCACTGGGGGGGGGGGCAGGCGAGCCCTGAAAACATATGCTAAAAGATTATGTTCGTCGTTAGAATCACATCAAGTCTCTATTCGCTATAATGGCGGGATGTGGAAAAATAAACTTTGCGGTTTGTGGGTGTGTGCGGGGCTGGGGGGGAGGGGAAGGTGTCAGGAACCTTGAGGCATGTTAGTGGAGAGGGGAGTGGGGTGGGGAATCCTCAACGTGAATGTTGGCGTTAAGGCAAGCTTGAAGTTTAATAATTTACGAATCATATGAAACTATGTCATTGTGAGAAGGATCTAGTGACACCTTGACATTAATCAAAGTATCACTGACAGAAAATGTTAATTTGGGAACTGAAAGTGTAACGTGATGAAATGAATATTTATAATGAGTAGGTTTTCTTTTAAGAGAATTGTAAAGAAACAAGATACACAACAAGCGAAACTTATGAGTATTTTAAGATAATGGTAAAGAAAAAAGATACTCAAATTGGCGAAACTTATGAGTATTTTAAGAGAATGGTAAAGAAAAAATATATTCAAATTGGCGAAACTTATGAGTATTCAACGCTGGAGAAAGAAGGAGAATAAACGTTAACGAGCGAGAGGACAAGTCGGAAAACTGTGAGAAGTGAGGGAGGAAGAGACATAAGAGACAAGAGAGACATGTTCTGCAGATATCAAGGGGCATGGGTGGAAACTCAGATATCAAGGGGCATGAGTGGAAACTCAGATATCAAAGGGCAACTATAAAAAACGAAGAGCTCAGTGGGTGACTTTGAGGAGTACTAAAAGAGTGTGTGTGTAAGCGAGTTGGTGAGTGAGTACTAAAAGAGTGTGTGTGTAAGCGAGTTGGTGAGTGAGTACTAAAAGAGTGTGTGTGTAAGCGAGTTGGTGAGTGAATACTAAAAGAGTGTGTGTGTAAGCGAGTTGGTGAGTGAGTACTAAAAGAGTGTGTGTGTAAGCGAGTTGGTGAGTGAGTACTAAAAGAGTGTGTGTGTAAGCGAGTTGGTGAGTGAGATGGCAAAACAGTGCTTAAGAGGTCGTACATAAATGACGTCACGTGATTTTGGCCGAATTTTCACACGCGTCGTCACAAAATGTTAGACTCCCCCTCCAAATGTGACTCACAGGCCTGTGCGCCCCCCCCCCCCCCCGCCATAAAAGCTGTATTTTCTATTTGGAAATGAGCACGTTTCAAATAACTTTTTTGTCATTTAAGTATGAATTTAATGTAAGGCTGCACTCTAATATAGTAACACGCGTGAAGCCATGTAAAACGTCATACAATAAATTGTATGCCGTCAAAATATTTAAAGTTGCGTGTTTTGACGCGACTTTACAATTCTTAAACTGCCCCCCTCTCCCTCGTCACACACGGTCGCAAATGTGCGTGATGATATTTATGGACGGGCCCCTTATGTCAGCGAGTGAGTGCATGTGTAAGAGCGTTTTTTTTTTTTAAAGTTTGAGAATGTCTGTAGAAACGATTATGCGTCACGGTTTAGTTGTTTTTATTTTTCCTTAATATTTTTTTAAGGATTTTGTTTTCCTTGAGGTTGTGCCCCCTTTTCGTACCTGGTGCTTGAAGTTCATGTCTATGCCCTGATGCCTGGCACCGGGTTATATCCCTGGATTGTGTCACGGGCAGACTTGAAGGGGCTTAACTCTCTCATCACCACACTCGTCCCGCCAAATAGTTTGACGGGTGTTGGATCAGGCGCGTTTACTTCCGTGTGATCCCTAAACACTAGTCGTTAAAAGCATGTGGTCATTTCGTCTAACAGAAGCCATCACGTCCTGTTTACAGTTTTTAAAAAGTTTCACGGCTAACTGACCACAACAGTATCTAACAACATCTTAGAGATCTGTGACAGACAGAGTTCAATATTCTTTGAGTGGTTCATTTTCTTTCTTTGCACAAATTGATTACTTTTATCAGTATTTTTAATTAATAAATGTAAGACTTATATTTGTTGTTTTATCAAATAGCAAATTTTCGAGATTTATAGAATGCCAACTTAACACAGAATATTCTATGAAAACTAGAGCTACGGAAATTAACGATTAATTTCTCGACAGTGGCGTCGCTAGGGGGGTGCGGAGGGGCGGGCCGCCCCGGGTGACACCATCAAGGGGGTGACACCAGACCATAAAATTCTATATATTCCCGTTATTTGGCACTGGAAAACTCGGAGGAGTTCTATGGATTAAATCATGAGGGGTTGACACCATGAGCTACCGCCCCGGGTGACACCATGAGCTACCGCCCCGGTGACACCAACCCTAGTAAGGCCTCTGTTTCTCGATTAATCGGTAAAAATATTTATCGATTAAAATTATTTTAATCGATAAAATAGCAATTAAATTGAAGAGGTTACTTTAAATGATTTTCCCGATTTATTAATAAATGATTAATTATTAATAATTAAAAATAGTTTGCTTTTTTTACGTACATATTTCTCTATTTAAAAAAAAGATCTTTTGAAGTGTAAACTTTAAAATAAGCTCTTATATTTAAATTATAAAAATGTTAATTGCCTGTTTTTGTTAATTCCCTTGAAATTTTCAGTTTAATGACGCCATGCATCTTATTTTTAGCTTCGTAAAAATTATCGATTAATTTTTCGGTAATTTTTCAAAAGTTAACGATTAAATTTAAATTAATCGATAACAGCCCTAATGAAAACACTTGAAAAAGAACTGAGTAAAGCTTACTGATACAAGGACGTACGTCCTGTCCAGTACTCGGTCCACCACGATATTACTTGTACTGGACTTTTATTCCATGACATAAAATATTATTCACGTAATAACGATGAACATTTGATGTGCATGAACAGATTTTGAGTTGTCTGTCTTTATCTGATTTCAAAGTGTCACCTCGTTACTAAGTTTATTGAAGGTTTATGGTATCACCATGGGTGTGTTAGGTTTATGATGCTACGCTTATTGAAAGTTTGTGGTATCACCATGGGTGTGTTAGGTTTATGATGCTACGCTTATTGAAGTTTATGGTATCACCATGGGTGTGTTAGGTTTATGATGCTACGCTTATTGAAAGATTGTGGTATCACCATGGGTGTGTTAGGTTTATGATGCTACGCTTATTGAAAGTTTGTGGTATCACCATGGGTGTGTTAGGTTATGATGCTAAGTTTATTGAAGGTTTATGGTATCACCATGGGTGTGTTAGGTTTATGATGCTACGCTTATTGAAAGTTTGTCGTATCACCATGGGTGTGTTAGGTTTATGATGCTACGCTTATTGAAAGTTTGTGGTATCACCATGGGTGTGTTAGGTTTATGATGCTACGCTTATTGAAAGTTTATGGTATCACCATGGGTGTGTTAGGTTTATGATGCTACGCTTATTGAAAGTTTGTGGTATCACCATGGGTGTGTTAGGTTATGATGCTGAGTTTATTGAAGGTTTATGGTATCACCATGGGTGTGTTAGGTTTATGATGCTACGCTTATTGAAAGTTTGTGGTATCACCATGGGTGTGTTAGGTTTATGATGCTACGCTTATTGAAAGTTTGTGGTATCACCATGGGTGTGTTAGGTTATGATGCTAAGTTTATTGAAGGTTTATGGTATCACCATGGGTGTTAGGTTATGATGCTACGCTTATTGAAAGTTTGTGGTATCACAGTGGGTGTGTTAGGTTATGATGCTACGCTTATTGAAAGTTTGTGGTATCACCATGGGTGTGTTATAAGGTTATGATGCTACGCTTATTGAAAGTTTGTGGTATCACCATGGGTGTGTTAGTTTATGATGCTACGCTTATTGAAAGTTTGTCGTATCACCATGGGTGTGTTAGGTTATGATGCTAAGTTTATTGAAGGTTTATGGTATCACCATGGGTGTGTTAGGTTATGATGCTAAGTTTATTGAAGGTTTATGGTATCACCATGGGTGTGTTAGGTTATGATGCTACGCTTATTGAAAGTTTGTGGTATCACCATGGGTGTGTTAGGTTATGATGCTAAGCTCATTGAAGGTTTGTGGTATATCGGGTAATACTCCCAGGAGACAGCAACTTGTGAAGAACTCAGACAACATGCTACTAATTATCCAGAAGTCAGGCCAGGGAAGATCGTGCTTGAAAACCTCCCTGTGACATCCTGACCACCACTTGTCCGCCACGTGGACGAAACTTTCGCGCATGGATTGGTCTCATAAACCACCAAAATTACCCAACCTGCTGCCGCAGTAAATCTCTTGGATTAAGACAACATACCTCATCGATCACGACGGACAAACAACAACAAATCGGTTGTTTTATTTTTGCCTCTCCCCAAGTTTTATCCAACAGTTGCTTTAGTGCAGGGGCTCGCAACCTGCGGTCTTACGGCAACATACGGCCGTGGATGCGAAAAGTGCGGCCGTGTAAATCTGTTTAAATTATAATAACCTGCAGCCGTCAAATATTTGAAATTTGGAAATATATATTATGTAAAGTTGTAAATTAAATATCGAATATTCATTTCAGCACTTGTTACTGTGAAACAAATTTCGACTTCGGCAGTTGTAGCGCTAGCTGCAGTGTTTGGCGCTCATAGACATTGTAGCTAATGTGTTCCGGCTATAAAGTTTAGCAGCCTAATATTGAAGTTCGCCTAAACAGTGTTATGCGCACATTCCATGTATTGTACTTGCTCCGTGTAACCGTGTAACACGTCGGTCAACTTTAGAAGCTGCTAAAATACCCAATGTCTCTGTCATTGCCCACAACTCAACGCTCTAATCGAGAACCATGAAATAAGAAAAGATAAAAATTTCGGCTACCTCCTTTTCAGGCATCCTCGAAGCGCTGTTGTTGGAGTTCGCAGAAAGTTTTCAGGATTTCGACAAGATCTCAGAAAATATGAGACTTGTTGCGTCTCCAGATTTGGTTGAGACAGAGAGTCCGCCGCTGGATGTCCAAATGGAACTGATCGAACCAAAAAATAACGTACAGTTTGCGAAGAAACTCGAGGACAAAACTCTCTACTGGAGACATGGTAAGTAGCTTCGCGAAATTGCAAGAAACACTCTAGTGCTGTTTAGAAGCACTAATATTTGTGAAGCGTCATTTTCACGAATGAATTATCTCAAGAACAAATATCGAACCCGACTTGTGGACACCAATCTGACGTCAGGATTATCTGATGATCTCCAGCGCGTGACCGGACTTTGCGCAACTCTCCAAGAGCAAGGCAGCCACTAATTTCTTGACTCTTGACTGCTAAGTTACATGGACAGTGTTAGTGACGCAGCTTATCACTTATTCAATTATTTTGTTCTCAGTGTACTAATGCCACTTAAAAATATATTCATGCTGTACGAGTGTGACATGATGTTAGGACACTGTATATATGACAATGTTCAATATAGTAAAAATATAAGAAAATATCGATAAATGTTTTTATTTGTAATGTAGCACTGTGTTTGCCTATACAATACTCTATGCTGATGTCATTATTATCTCACGTTGACTATTACTTTACGAGAGATAAATTTTTTATAGTGATAGGTCGTTTTTCTGTGAAAATGTTTTGGCGGCCGCAGCAAACGTTTTTTTTTTGTTTGTTTTTTTCTAACGTGGCCGTCAATGGCCCAAAGGTTGCGCCCCCCTGCTTTAAGGGATGTTTAATATTAGAAATAAACACCATAGCACTGGCGTAGACGTAGAGCGAGTGCCGCCCATGGTTGAACAAAATTTTGAGCTGCGTTCAGCCCCGAAAAAATGATAATTTTCATGAAATTACCCCACCCAATCTTTCGAATGTTTTACAATCCACTTTTATGTCATTTTCCTGTACTCCAATAATTATTAGATTTTACGTCCTAGCAAATGTTAACTTATTTTATTATTAAAATATGAAGAAGGCTCTAATATGCTACACTTTAGAATTGTAATTTGGATTATTTACAAAAAATTTTAATAAAATTTATTTTAAAAAAGAGGCTAGAATTTAAAATTTTAGAATTTAAAAGAAAACAATTGATATAAAAATCAATGCCCTAACAAAATCATGGCTTTCATTTGTTTACTTATTGCGAAGGCTGATAGAATTATTCTAAGAAAAGCTTGTTAACCAGGCCTAATATGAAGACAACACATTTACGAGCTCGTGCATGTTTTGAGACTCACTGATCTGGGTCAAATTGGTGTAGCAAAAGTTGAGGGTGTTTAAACACTAACTTGGTTGTGTGACTTCGTCCGTGTTTGTGTTCAGTCAGCGTTGAGTACAAAGTTACCTGAATTGTTGCTGCTAAAGTTTACACAATCCTTCCCCCGTTGTTTTGAGAGTCCCCCCCCCCCCACACACACACTCACCATCACCACCAACACCGCATGGTGAGGACGTGTGTTAATGACAAGATCAGATCTCACAGCTTACCCGCGGCCAGTATCCAAAGTGGGTTGTCTGTCCACCACGGTTCTACGTTGGTGGTAGATGGCTCCTGGGATTAGAAGGAAAGTCAATAAAGCGATTGTATTTTCTTCAAATATTAAAATTAAGTTTATGATCGTGTCCAGCTTTTTATGAATTAAAAAAAAAAAAAATATTGTCTATTTGTACTTTTCCTATTTTTAAAGAAAATTAAAATTAAATTCAGAGAGAAAAAAACCCCATTAAAATGTCCTTTTCTTCTCTCTCGTCTTTCCTTCTCCTTTAGGTGTTAATGGTTAAATCAGAACTGATTGGTTGTTCATTGCCAAATCATTTCTGATTGGTTGTTCAATGCCCCGTGTATCCAATCGAGTGTCTGCCGTGTTTGGGGTCAACGGGCGTCAGAAAACATTTCTCCGACGCCAAGAAAATACAATTCCGGTGTCACAACAGGTACAGTTTGTGGCCACGAATAACAACGTCTGCTGGCATCTATCCCCCTCCCCCTCCCACCCCAACCACACGCACCCCGACCCCACCCCGACTTAGATGGTGTGGCTTCCAGCAGAGCTTCGACGCTTTGAAGAGAGAAGAAAACATGCGCTGTGAGGGTTGTAGAGCTTTGGGCGTTCATGGTCCTCAGAGCTTTGCACGTGTTCAAATCTTCAGTGCTGGAGAGGTCTGAAATACTGCAAGTCAGCGGCGTATCCAGTTCACAAGTCTATGTTAAAGGATGGATAACCTTCTATTATAATCATTCATGAGTACTATTTTAATTGTGTGTATATGTCTCTTGAAATTATTCAAAGGCATTAAAAGCCCTATTCTTTCATATAGAAAGATTAACAGATTTGGGTGAGAGACTATCTAAGAATATGGGCGTCCTGGAGAAATACACATTGAGCCAAAAATGATTGACACCTGGGAGACAAACCTTAATATTAAAGAAATTAAGGGAATAATGTTCACTTTCAAATTCCTAGTTCCGTGTGGAAAGGTGCACATCATAAATTTTGGTGTGCAAATTGTTACATCCCATAAATACAGATATTATCTTGATAAAAATTTTCTGCGCGATAATTCTAAGCTGTTTCATAGTGTCAGTCAGAGATATCTGCGCAGCTTTTAAACGGACCTTTCACGGGGAATAATGCTGGAATACAATAGAAACGCGTAGAAAACTTTACTCTTACAAGACAAATAATGGTTTGACTCCCACATTCTGTGAAAAATACTTCGTGGAATTTTAAAAACAAATCACTTTAAATGAAACAAAATTATTTTTAATATGTCTGCCCTGATTTTTAGCCTCCCGTTATCCATCAAAGCTAACTATGTACAAGACAAGCCCCAACATTCAACCATTCCGTGGAGCCGCCGCTGATAACCATAATGGTCGTCAGTAGGTAAACGAGCCGAGCACGTGCTAGAGCGAGACAAGTCAGTAAAGTGCATAGTAATTGAAGGGGGGATGAGGTGAGGTGTAGTTATTGCATTGTCAGAGTCAAGAGGTGACGTCACCATACTTCTGTCTGCCTGACTGAACAAAGTAGATTTTAATTTTTTTCTTTTTTAAATTCCACTTCAGTTGCCCCCCTTCCGCCCCTTTACCCACATACACACACATATAATCAGAATTAACCATTATTTTCTGTACGAACATTTGCTTGCTAAAAACTGAGGTTTGACTAGCGAGTCTTTTTTTTTTTAGCGCATTTTCGAGATGCCGAATGCGCTATTGCACCCGTTTTGTCCGTCCGTCATCACCCTTGATCACAGCATCCATAAGTCCTAGACCCATGATGTATATATGTTTTTTGTATGTCCTGACCTGTCATTTGTGCATCAACACTCAGTTACTCGATCCGTTAAAAAAAAAACCCGTTAAAACTACCAAAAAACTTTGCGAATCGAGAGGTAACACTGGCGCAGGGAACGGCCGCCATTGCCGGAAGTCGAATACATCATTTTTCAAGCATTAAAGAGTGGTGCGAAAGCGTGCAAAAGAATTAGTTTTTTTTTTGACGTCATTAGAATATGTGTAAAAGTTTAGAGAGTTTTACGTCATCATTTGTGGTGACTTGTAGTTAGATTAAAGAGAAAATAAAAATTTTTAAAATGTAAAGAAATGACTTTTAAATTTAAAAAAATGTCAAGTATATTCATTACACAAGAAAATTCATAAAAATATGTCTAAAATCTAAACACATTACTGATAACTACATAATTCTGATATCTAACATAAGTACTGATACATAATACGAAAATGCGCTAACACGTCCTGAGTCCAAAAGGGACCAGGCTTAACATGATATTTTTTTTTAAATTGCCTTATTTCAAACCCACATCAACCTGTCATTGGTTTTTATTGTTATTCTAAGTTAACAGTAACAGAATTAATATATTGATTTTTATTTACTGTATTCGTGATGGATCCTTGATGAGTATATAACATGTAAGAACGGCCTTGGCGCCAACCGATGGCTTAACGTCAAGATGAGGTTCATTCTTTCAGTTTACATTCGATCAGTGTCATTTTGAAAGCTACGGAAACTTGATTATCTGGCATGGGAATTTTGTTTGCAAACATCTAGACATAATACACAAGAACCTGCAAAGTTAATTTTCCGGCATCGCAGATAATTTTTTTTTTTATCAACTTAAAAATTCCTCCGTCTTGTTAATTACGGGAAAGTTCTTTGAGGATGTGTCTCGCGTGATGGTATGGAAAAGATATACTAATATATTAAATATGCCCCAGGCGTAAACTAATATATTATCCCCCGTTTGTACAAATTTTGAGGCAAGCAAATTTGTACTTGATCTGAAATTCCCAGGTGTGAGTAGGGAAAGACGCGCGAAGTCGTCAAGTTTAAGATCTTTCTCTGGCTGTGGAGAGTGGTTGGTGGTAAACATAAAGTGGGCCGTGCTGGAGAGAGTGGTGGTAAACATAAAGTGGGTCGTGCTGGAGAGAGTGGTGGTAAACATAAAGTGGGTCGTGCTGGAGAGAGTGGTGGTAAACATAAAGTGGGCCGTGCTTGAGAGAGTGGTGGTAAACATAAAGTGGGCCGTGCTGGAGAGAGTGGTGGTAAACATAAAGTGGGCCGTGCTGGAGAGAAACATAAAATACTAGAGCTAACTGCAGAGCTGGATGATGGATGCAGAGATGTTCTTTAATATTAGGACCCGGAGTAGATTGATGACCTTGACATCAAAGGGAAAACAGCACATGTTTTTTTGTTGTCGTTTATTTGTCATTTAGACCGAACTGAGAGGTACTGTCCCATCGCTAACATATTTTCTGTGGCACTGCCCTGTGACAAACACACCTTTAGTCGCACTGCCCTGTGACAAACATGCGTTAAGTGGCACTGCCTTATTCCAGCCATACGTTCCTATCATAAACATAATCAGGGGCACTGCCCTATCACAAAAATATTCAGGGGCACTGCCCTATCACAAACATGCTCAGGGGCACTGCCCTATCACAAACATATTTTCTGTGGCACTGCCCTGAGACACACACACTCTCAGTGGGAATGACCTTTCACAAACATACGTTCAGTGACAGTAAGGCACTGCCCTGTCCCAAACCTACGTTCAGTGACAGTATGGTACTGCACTATACCAAACATATTTTCCGTGGATATGTCCTATCCCAAACATACTCTCAGTACTACTGCTCTATAAGAGACCATTGCTCTGAAACCACTGCCCAGCCCTATCCCTATCTTTACTCTGAATCGCACTGCCCCCCCCAATCAACTCCATATCACTCCTCGTTCAGCCAATGAACCAACAAAAAAGACAATGTTACAATGTTATAATGTTACAATGTTACAATGTTACAATGTTATAATGTCACAATGTTACAATGTTACAATGTTATAATGTTACAATGTTACAATGTTACAATGTTACAATGTTATAATGTTACAATGTTACAATGTTACAATGTTACAATGTTACAATGTTATAATGTTACAATGTTACAATGTTATACTGTTATAATGTTACAATGTTACAATGTTACAATGTTACAATGTTATAATGTTATAATGTTACAATGTTACACTGTTACAATGTTATAATGTTACAATGTTACACTGTTACAATGTTATAATGTTACAATGTTACAATTTTACAATGTTACAATGTTATAATGTTACAATGTTACAATGTTATAATGTTACAATGTTACAATGTTACACTGTTACAATGTTATAATGTTACAATGTTACACTGTTACAATGTTATAATGTTACAATGTTACAATGTTACAATGTTATAATGTTACAATGTTACAATGTTATAATGTTATAATGTTACAATGTTACAATGTTACAATGTTATAATGTTACAATGTTATAATGTTACAATGTTACAATGTTAAATGTTATAATGTTACAATGTTACAATGTTATAATGTTACAATGTTACAATGTTATAATGTTACAATGTTACAATGTTACAATGTTATTTCCCCAGCGTTTAAACACAATGAAACAGTTCAAAGCCATTCCTCCCCCCCACCCCACCCTCGCCCCCATCTGCCCGGTGAGTTATGTACGACATGTGTAACCTGACGACACGCGCCCTGTCATATGTCACCGTCACGTGATTATGATTTACGGACACACAGGCGCTGCTCTATTCTACGCCCCTAGTCTCCCCTCCCTCCCCTCTACCACCACCAGCAGTACCCACCTCTTTGCAGCTTATTAACAGGAGGCATTATTTCACTAGACAAATGGCCCGCCTTTGGGTGCGTGAGAGCCGCGAATATTCATGCAAGACAAGTAATCGATGTTTGAATGAGACAAAAAAGTATAACAATGAAATTGACCTATTACTTATGGATAGAAGGGATTCGATTATTGAGATATTTTTTTTTTAAAAGTTCAAGTTCGGATACTAAAAGATAAAACGAAGGAGGCGAGGCGAATAAAAAGATTCAATTCTTCATGTACAATGTTGCATCGTTAATGCCCAAAAAATTGTCTCTGGCCGAAATTAAAAGGGTTGTAGCGAAATTAAGACGGTTGTAGCGAAATTAAGACGGTTGCAGCGAAATTAAGACGGTTGCAGCGAAATTAAGACGGTTGTAGCGAAATTAAGAACACAGTACTGTTAATGATTACGGATTTTCTTATGAGGTGACGTGGGGTGGGGGGCATATTTGTTTTTATTAGATCTTCGCATGACATACATGACATAAACTTAGTGATCACTCACTGACACACCTTAGTGATCACTCACTGACACACCTTAGCGACCACTCACTGACACACCTTAGTGATCACTCACTGACACACCTTAGTGATCACTCACTGACACACCTTAGTGATCACTCACTGACACACCTTAGTGATCACTCACTGAGACAACTTAGCGACCACTCACTGACACACCTTAGCGACCACTCACTGACACACCTTAGCGATCACTCACTGACACACCTTAGTGATCACTCACTGACACATCTTAGTGATCACTCTCTGACACACCTTAGTGATCACTCACTGACACAATTCAGTTCCCACTCAGTAACCCTGACAAATGGCCAACAGTACCAAGTCTGATAGCTACAAATCACTAGCTTTATTTGTTATCGCTAGTGAACCTCCGACATTTGAGGGTTACTGGACAAAGCAGGCATGTAAGGAACCTTAAAAATATCGATTAGTAATATACCCTCTATGACTTGTACCCCAACACCTCTATGACTTGTACCCCAACCCCTCTATCACTTGTAACCCAACACCTCTATGACTTGTACCCCAACACCTCTATGACTTGTACCCCAACACCTCTATCACTTCTACCACAACACTTTTTTTTTTATTTTGTTCACCCCTTGAAATAAACTCATATTTCCACTTCCCTGCCCCAATCCCCCCCCCCTCTTTTCTAGAACGCAGAATATGACATGAATATTTAAATTTACGTTATGCTGTAGAAATTATTGGCGACATTTATCACTTCCGATTGTTCATGTGTATGAGAATATTACTGTGTTTGTGAGTGAGCTCCCCTTACTAACCAACAATAGATTCTATCATCTGAAAGAAAACAATAGATTTAAGATCCGAGTAGAAAGATAGACTTTAAAGCTAATGGCTTTATTATAGGGAATTTAATTCCAACCCTTTCCCTCTCTCCCTCCCTCCCTTCCCTCCCACCACATTTTTTCACATATTCAGTACATGTGTGCTGGTTATGCTGTCCGAGGTTATTTTAAAAACCCTTTATATTAACTTCATCGTCTTGTCGTTGTTCTCCTCGTCCTGCCGTCCATGGAAAAAAAAAATAAATGACCCACTTACCACGATACTATCAAGCTGAAATTTTTCACTTAGACTTGTGCCACCTAACAATGTATTTTATCAACAGTTTCAGATCGACTGAATGTACCGTAGTTAAATCAATGAATTTTAAGTTGATCTCAATGTTGCTCTATGCAGTATGTGTAGCCGTCTGCTGTAGTTGACCTCCAGGGGTCACTGAAGTTCACTCCAGCCCTCGATGTCACAAAAGTCTGTCGCGCGGTCCGTATTATATTGATCATAATCAATAATCTTAGTTATGTCTCATATATAAGGGATTTATAGTAAAAAAACCGTGATTTTACAGTTGTTTTTATTTGTCATATTTTCGGCCGCCTCACGTGTATTTTTGTAGGAGTGGTGGGGGGGGGGGTTATACTTTCTATAGTTATTGATTGTTGCAAAATACCTTACTCTGGAGCGTTAGTACGGCGATCAAGGGCACTGTCGGGCTTAAATACTTGAGGTAACTTACATGGGTTCCAATGTTTTTAAAAATATAGTATGACGCGTGAGCATATATGTAAATGTGCAGTAACATATCTGGTCTCAAAATATAAAATTCATCAGCTGTAACAAATGAACTCCTTATAACTAATAATGACAAATTCAAACGATAAATAAATAGTTAGGAAATTTTTTTTTAATGTATTCCTATTTCCTTTCTGGTGCAACTTTATCTCACTTTCTTTAAAGAAAAAAAAGATATACATAATGTATATACATATATATATATATATATATTTAAAACTTATAATTTCCGTTGTGCGAATGACTGATCCAACCCGCTGGTTACGCCGCTGCATACACTAAGCGTTGAAACAAAGCTTTTCAATAGCGTGCAGACCCTCAATTTTCTAGGACTTTAGTATAAAGACCTCCCCTAATGTTAAAGAGGATGTCCAACCACCCCCACCCCAATTCTGTAACCCTCCTAGCGGGCTAGACTCCACACAACGATAACATTAACTGTGGAGAAAAGAATCTATACAACTCGCAAACAAAAATACCTGGATAATTTCAGCATAAATAAATGTTGGTCAATTGTTTCATTTTTTCAAAGAGCGACGTGTTTGTCTTTAAATTTATAACGTTAAAAAGGGTTGGAGTGGGGCGGGAGGTTGGGGTGGGGGGAGTGCAGTATCAATAGCCGTTGTTAATGCCTAGGATTTACACAAATAAAAACAAACGGGAGAATCGAACTCATTTGAATAACACAAGCGGCTGGCCGTTCGTCTCACTCCTTGCTACAAATAAGAACATAACTGAAAGGCAGCCTGGCGTGGACGGCCTAAATCTAATTAAAAAGGACCCCGCGCCTAACGCATCTGTCGCAACGGGCAACATCTGCGAGGCTGGCCCTTTGTTAGGTGAGCTCTTTTTCAATACCCGGCACTTCCTTTTTTTTCTCTCTCTCTCTCTCTAATTTTTTAAAACTCTCCCTCTCTTCCTCACGCACTCCTCTCTCTCTCTCTCTCTCTCTCTCTCTCTTCTCCCAGTGACGCGTGAGCCGAGTGTAGAACACGAACATTGGGCGATGCTTCGGGTAAACCCGATCCGACCATCGCCACGAATGTCTGCGACTAGAGCACATCATACGACATCGATCTGGTGATAGCTGCTAGCACCGTTAGGACCCAGAATGAGAGGTGGGGGGACAGGGCTGTTTTAGCTAAAACGGTGGGGACGTTTTGGGGTTAGGGATGGGTTTAGAGTGGTCCGACTGGGCACTAGTACAGGAGTCAATTTGATGGGGGTGTGGATTGGAAGGGGTGAGGGTCGGTTTAAAATAAGATGGGGAATGAAAAGTGTGTATGGATGTGGGGGGGGGGGGAACAGGCGATGGTCGAAGGGGATGGTAATGCGCCCAGATCAATATATCTAGCAGTCCAGAGACACCCCATAGTAACAGCGATCCTCACACTATTTGAAACGTAAATGAAAACATAACCACGCCACTGGCATCTACCGTTACATCCTGTCACTAACGTCTTTTCTTACCTCATATTTGTTGAGCAATTTTAAAATTTGACACAATAACAAGCAACGACTAAAGACGCCTTTGGTATGAGAAGTTCAGATCGACTTTAAGACCACATACTTAACAACTTGATCTGATAATCTAATAGAACAAATAGATTCATTTTTAAGTGTGACAAGGGCATTGGTAAATCTGTTTTGTCTGAACACATTTTGCTAGACCGTTCATGGATGGGGCCATTTGAGAACCACTGACCCAAGGGCTCTACTTATTTGAGAACCACTGACCCAAGGGCTCTACCAAATTTGAGAACTACTGATCAAGGGCTCTACATATTTGAGAACCACTGACCCAATGGCTCTACCCTGACAGCCGTTGGCACAGTTATCCGCTGGGGCTTGCCCATTACACATGCGGGTTTTGGAGGTTGGGGTAAGTGGTATCCCGGATGTAAGTTGTTTTTTTAGCCCTAAAAGCTGGATGGGTAGTGGTATTGGGGACACAATTTTAGAGTTCGGCTCTCTTCCTGGCTTATTGGAACATTGGACTTCACCTATTTGAACAAGGCTAATCTTTACATCCGAGGTTCATTAACCTTAGTAGTGTAAACTTTACAACCGAGGTTCATTGAACCTGGTAGTGTAATCTTTACATCCGAGGTTCATTAACACTGGTAGTGTAATCTTTACAACCGAGGTTCATTGAACCTGGTAGTGTAATCTTTACATCCGAGGTTCATTAACACTGGTAGTGTAATCTTTACATCCAAGCTTCATTAACCTTAGTAGTGTAATCTTTACATCCGAGGTTCATTAACCTTAGTAGTGTAATCTTTACATCCGAGGTTCATTGAACCTGGTAGTGTAATCTTTACATCCGAGGTTCATTGAACCTGGTAGTGTAATCTTTACATCCGAGGTTCATTAACCGTGGTAGTGTAATCTTTACATCTGAGGTTCATTGACCCTAGTAGTGTAATCTTTACATCCGAGATTCATTAATCCTGGTAGTGTAATCTTTACATCCGAGGTTCATTGACACTAGTAGTGTAATCTTTACATCCGAGGTTCATTGACCCTGGTAGTGTAATCTTTACATCCGAGGTTCATTGACCCTAGTAGTGTAATCTTTACATCCGAGATTCATTGACCCTAGTAGTGTAATCTTTACATCCGAGGTTCATTGACCCTAGTAGTGTAATCTTTACATCCGAGGTTCATTAATCCTGGTAGTGTAATCTTTACATCCGAGGTTCATTAATCCTGGTAGTGTAATCTTTACATCCGAGGTTCATTGACCCTAGTAGTGTAATCTTTACATCCGAGATTCATTGACCCTAGTAGTGT